>OVAX01000854.1:0-62094 GCA_900406405.1 Lepidium africanum | reverse complement strand
GCTTCGACTAGTAATCTTTGTGGGATGATCGCAACTACTAAAGTTAAGGGAGTAGTTTCAGTTTCGACATACTTGGAACATGATGAATTCAAGTATGAATCAGAGGAAGAGTACAGTGTTTGTCGTGAGCTTGCAGAAAACTCTGTTGATCGTGATGACACATTTATCCTTAACATCAAGTCTGTTGAAAATTCTGAGTACATGTCTAGAATCTTTTGCCTTAAAGTTTTTGTAGGTAAGCTTGGATTAGGAACTTCAGGACCCTTCACAGTAAAGGAAATTCACCTTAATGGAACTTTGCTAGACACTACAGGAGCTGAATTCCACAGGAAGAATGAACACTTGAGAGAGTTCATCACTAGTGAAAAACTGTCAAAGGAAGTGAACATTCCTTCTAAGAGTTAATCCGCCATCTAAATGGCATGAGAATCGAGTTAATGACTCTAAACAAGTGCTGAGTGGGAGATAACCCACAATCAGGTGGTTTTTGTTTTTATCATTTTTCTATTTCAACTTAATTTTTCGTTTTGGTGTGAAAGTGATATGGACACAGTGATCAATCTAGATTGGGATTGATCGATCAGCAAGAATCAAGGAGTAGGCACACGACCTGATGATCAACCGGCTCATTAGTGATCGATCGATCATCAACTCGCGAGACCAAGCGCACGACCTAACGATCGACCGGGTCAGCAGTGATCGATCGATCGTCGAATTCTTGGAGTTTACGTACGACCTCACAATCGACCTCCAGAGGACCGAACGATTGGTCGTCGAAGTCCAAAATCATGTGCACGATCTGATGATTGACCTACACACGTTTGATCGATCGTTCGTCGAAAAAGAGGAATAATAGGAAACCCGTTGATCGATCGATCATCACAGGATCGATCGATCGTCGACCCAGGTAAGTCTTCAGTTTTTAAAAACCGGTTTTAGTTTAAGGGAAACACCTTTTAAAACAGAAATCACAAGGTTTGAAAACAGAAATCACAAGGTTTGAAAACAGAAATCACAAGGTTTTAGATCAAAATTTCAGAATTAGAAGAAATTTTTATTGGGCGATTTTAGGAGATTTTTCACAAAAACTTCAATCTCTTATAACTTTCTCGTTTCTTAACGGTTTTAAACGGTTCTTGAGCCTAATCCACTCGGATTTTCCTCTTCTTTCTGATTATCTAACCCTCATTCTCGATCGAAAAAGGTATGACTCCATATCTCTAATTTACAGTCCACAAATTTGAGGAATTTTGGGGAAGTTTTTTATTTTGATTTCTTGTTACTTGAAAGTGTAAAATCAACGTTCTATAATTGTTATTTGCTGATTTCAAAATCCACTTTCTCAGAATTTGGTTGGTTTTGCATAGAAATCGATTTGTTAGGTTGAAGGAGAATTTTAGAGAAATTTGGGAATTTAGGATTAAAATTGAGACAATGTTTGATTGATTGATGCATTGATGGATGTTGCTTGTGTTGATTATTCGTTTTAACAATTGATTTCTCAGTAATCTCATTCCAACTCGTATTTCCGTTTTTCTCATGCTTATATGTGGAACCAACATCTCTGATTTTTTGTCGTTTTGCAAAAAATGGTCCAAGTAGGTGAACGTAAACCCGCCAAGAAGGTTAGGAGATCTTCATCATTAGAAACTGGACAATCTTCTAGTGGAAATTATGATGTTCGAACTCTCCCACCATGGCCTAGACCCGTGGGCACTCATTTTCATCCCAACCTCAGGAATTGATCAGATCTTACTCTGCTGAAATCTAATCCTGCGTACAAGGATAGGAATACGGATGCGAGCTGGCAAAAGTTTCATGGGATTTTCTATGATCAGTTGCTGAGGAACAAGTTTGTTCTAACCAAGTTTGTCTGCCCCACTATTCTTGACATGCTTGGGATTCTAGATGATGTTGGTGGTATGATTGAGAGGCTTGGTTTGGGTACCTTTGTACACAAGATTCATCCGCTGTATCCGGAACCGGTCTGTCATTGTTAGCATCCTATGATGTTCATCTTGTAGTTGATCCACATGCTCTAGTTTATGCTGATATCTTCACATTCTTTTGTAAAGGAGCTTTGTACATGATGTCTATTAGAGACATATGCAAGCTATCTGGTTTCAGAGAGGAAGTGAAGGGACGGTTACCTTCTCAGGATGGTCCAACTAACAATGCTCTATGGGATGTTCTAGCAGATAGAGGTTTTCAGGGTCGTGCTTCGAAGCTCACTCACATCAAGAACCCTATGGTTCGAATATTCACTAAGATCATCAGTTCTACCATCCTCGGTAAGGAAGAGTTAGGAGAAGTGACAAAGGCCGAGTTAGAGCTGCTTCATCATGTTATCGCTCCTGTTGTGCCACACCTCTATGGTGACATGCCTCAACCTCTGCATTCTATACTTGACATCAATTGGGGGTTTGTGTTTGCTAACATGCTCACTGATCGATGTTTCAGAGGATCCCTTGGTACTCCTCTGAAGGAAACAGTCGGTAGTCTCATCACTCCGATCTTCAGGTTTCACAAGTTAGACCTTAGCAGCACACATGTGATTGAGAAGATAGATTATATGGATACGAGAGTCCTTACAAACTTCACCTACCTGATGGAGAAGACGAAATGGAGGTATTATGCTCAGGATTGGAAGTCATGTTGGTGCAAGCTTCCAGCTCCAGAGGTAACTTTAATCACTTGTCGTTCCAATGTAGTGTTCGAACCTCATATCACTCACCCGAAGATTACCAAGATTAAGAAGACCAATCGCTCGACACGCCGCACCATATCGCGTAGATACAATGATCCGAACGAGCCTTCACGACCGTCTTCTTCACGCACTATTGCAGACGTTACAATGGAGCAAGTGATTCTAGAGTACTCTGCAGAGTATGACTTACCTTCCTTCTCTGATGATTTAACTAATAGGGAGTATCGCAGAAGCACTTCATGCTTAGACGCATTTGGGTCACACTGAGGAAAGTCAAGGTGCATATGCCCTCGTGTTTAGGGGAACCCTCTGGGAGCAGAGCTAAGAGGAGCACGAGGCCCACTGTTTTTGGACATGGGCCTACAGATTCATCCGACGAGGAGGAAAACGAGCAGAGATTAGACCACCGCTTACCCCGCCGTTGCAGAGCCCTAGGAGAACGAGAGAGTCAGAGCCCACAGTAGTTCTATTGTTTTTTCACCCTTTTTATTTTTGTTATGCATTTTCTTTTTATTTTTATGTGTAAGTCGTACTTTCTTTAGGCTTATTTTCACACTGGGACAGTGTGAAGTAAGTCTGGGGGAGGACACTTGCTGCGATTAACGCTATTTTTCTTTCTTTTGTGTTTCTTTTTGCTTTGATTTTTCAAATTTTTTTTTTTATTTGCTGTCTTTTTGAGTCTAAAAACTAATTGTAGGAACTATGATTTTCGAGGATTATTGCATTGTCATGAACTAAATACCATCGATTTTCATCTGTCGGGTATGGATTGACTATTGTTGGACATGAAAACCCAGAGGCTGAGCAACTCCTCCGTACCACCCACATCCATCTCAATATTCGAAGAATCTCATGCCGATTTCACACTTAACCTAACTTAGTTTTCTCGTTAAGGGAGTTGGCATACATCGGATCAGTTTCTTTTTTCGGTTTAGTGAAAGATATTTCCTTGTATGGTTTCCTCTCTCTACATCATTTCAAGCATTTATGCTTAATTCTGAAGTAACTATACAACAAAGTTGTGTAATGTAGTAAGCTGAGGNAACTATACAACAAAGTTGTGTAATGTAGTAAGCTGAGGGTAAAAGTCTTTCAATGATGCTGCTCGTGCTTGAGTGATTTTGGTAAGCTGAGGATAACTCCAATGACGTTTACTTTCACTCGAGTACTGTTGCTTACTAAAAGAGACTCCAAGGAAGCTACTCTTGTTCACATCCTTTGAGTTACCAAAGAACCAACCAATAAAAAAAATAAAATGATACCCTAGGTAAGTAGGGAGAAATTGGTTAAATGAAATGAGAAGAAAGGAACCATATTGAAGGTAGTCTTGAGAATTGAGAGCAAAACTCTTATGTCCTTTGATCGATATTCCCTCGATGAGACCGCACCTAGATACATTATGAAGTCGGTATTGTGCATTCGGGTTACTTATTTGGATTGTGGAGTTTAACCAGGATAGTTGCTAAGTCTGGGGGAAACACAAGGTGGTCTCCAATTCTGTCAGGTAAGTATCGTGTGGTTTACTATGGAATTGATATGCAAAGTTCTGATGACAAATGAGTTCTTTTAAGTGGAATCTTCTTGTTAGTATTTTCTTTCTTTGCTTGAGGATAAGCAAGAAGCTAAGTCTGGGGGAATTAATATCCTCAGTTTTGTCGGTTTTAAGCTCATTATTTTGCATGTTTTCAGAGTCTTTGTTTGCATTTTAGAGTCTTTTCAGGTGGAAAACAGGTTTAATTTGTATTATACCCGCTGAGCATGGATTGGAACGAATCATAGCAGTTTTCAGAATTTCAGCAGAAGAATACTAATCGATCGATCAACACCTTGATTGATCGATCATTCTCCTCAGTGAGAGCTGCACACGACCTACGGATTGACATTCTACCCAAGGATTGACCGATCAAGATGTTCGAAGGATGATGCACCCGACCTAAAGATCGACCAAGTTCACTTGGAGATCGATCGACCACAACTGATCGATCAATCAACTCCTTGATCGATCGATCCACGAAGCTACGTGGAATAAACCTAAATTTTCCAATTTTGTACATGCGAGTTTTAGGACCTATAAAAACCCTTTTATTTTATTTCATTTACAGAAGAGATAATACAAAACAGTTCTATTACAGCTGAGATAGTTTTCTGTAAGCAGGGAGAAGATTTCCTCCATACTTTTGAGAAGATTTCTGAACCCAATTTTATCATTCAATTGCAATTTCATGTTTCCTTTCATTATGTCTTTTGTTTCTACTTTGATCATGTCTGAGTAATTTCATAATCAGGTTTAGGGTTTCTAGGGATTTAGGAATCGATAATTGAGGATTAAATAAGATTTGATGATTAGGAATTCTCTATCTATATCTGTGTGTAATGCTTAAATTAGCTTGATCACCTAATTTATGATATTAGGTTGTTTACTTTCCAAAAGCCTGTCAAACGCCTGAACTAGTATATATGAGCAATTAGACTTAACTAAAAATAGTTGATTGTTAGGATTAATTGTGGACTAATTGAACCTATTCGATAATGCATGTTTGCATCATTATAGCCAACGACAGTTAGGATTTCTATGTTGCTAAACTGAATAATAGATACCACGACAGTGGGTTTATTAGATTTTTATGTTCAAGTCGAGAATTGTGCCTAAGTGTTCATGAATAATTTCTCTGGTTAGATTCTTATTTCTTAATGAATATCGGATGCCTCATGCTTTTTAATATTGTTTTCAAATCTTTTAGTTGTTAGTTTATTCACATTCAATCATAGTCGGTATAGCTTGAATTATAATTGAGTAGTCAATAGTGCAATTCTTGGTTCTTCGTGGATTCGATCCCTAAGTACTACTACACTTGTTGTGCACTTGCAGTAGATTCATAGGGTTAAAAGCTGACTATATCACATACTAGCCTAAGGAATCCACCTAAGACTCGAAATGACAAACACAACGACACATTCTTTGTAGAAAAACTCAAGGTTTATCGATTTTACGTAAAAGTTGCTTGAAAATACAAAGTGATGAGTTGAACTTCTAAAGCCTCAGCCTTACAATGGTATTGATACAAGGTTAATTATACCAATTTAACCTCTCGTGTGTATCGTATCAATGTAGCACTTAAGGATCGAATCCACAAGGACCAATGGTTACATTATCAATCTTTAGACAAAACTTAAGCTAAGACAAATCAAACAATGGTGGGAACTAAACAAAACAAAGTAAATAACGATATGAAACTAATAAATAACAAGCATCAGGTACAGGGAATTCATCAGGAAGTAGGGAATCGAAATCAAGAAACTATTCAGGGTATGCTTCAAACCAATTCTCGACTTAAACATTGAATTCTAGCAAACCCACTATCGTGGTGCCTACTACTCTGTTTATCATTATGGTGCTCCTAACTGTCATTGGTCCTAGAGATGTAAACATGCATTATCGATTGGGTCTAATAGGTCCACAGCTAGCCTTAACATCAACTAACGTTGGTTAAGGACTAGTTACTCATCTAAGCTAGTTCAGGCATCTAACAAGCTTTTGGAGAGTTAAACAACCTAAGATCATAGACTGGGTGGCCAGTCTAACCTAAGCATTAAGCACATCAATAGACGGAGAACACACAAGATCTAACCCTATTATGTTCATAATTCATTGAATCCTTAAACCCCTAAACCTGATAAGAAACTACACAGACATAGCAGAAAGAACAAATAAAGAAGAAGAATAGAAAAACATAATGATAAACTGAATTAAACAGAAATAGGGTTCAGAAATCTTCTCCAATGGTGTTGTGGAGGATAGAGATCTTCTCCCTCAGAGGCTACAAGAGTCGCTGCTAAAAAATATGATAGGATAACCTAATAGTTCTCAGAAACCTATTTAAATAGGCTAAAAATGCGTCTGGTACAAAATAAAGAAAATCTGGTTTCCTGTTCGCAGTATCGATGATCAATCGATCAAAGGGTTAATTAATCGATCAAGAGGTAGAATGGTCGATCATAATCTTTGCAGATCGATCATCGGGTAAAGCGGCAAATTTCAGGATATGTGATCGATCGATCAAGGAGTTGATCGCTCGATCGAGTCTGTTCTCGGCCAGAATGACATAGCTTTGGTAAAATCATCATATCTTCCTAACTGCTTGTCTGATTGCCCTCAAACCACTTCCAAATGAAAGCTAACTCATGTCGATATCTTGTGTCCAAATTTCAGATGGATCCCACGGTGGTAAATCTTTCAAAAGAAGCCAAACTTCTGACGATTCTTCAAGATTCTGCATCTCCTTATGCTCGTTTTTACTCAAAGCAGTTCATCTTCTCCAAATGTGACTTATGACATGAAAGACTCTAAAAAAGACTAAAAGACTCAAAAATAGATTAAAACACTCTTAAACACATACTGTGACTCAATAAAACAATAGAAAACAAGGGTTAAAAACCGATAAAAACGCAGTATATCAGGTATTATGACTAAAATAGGAAGGAAATAACTCAAATTAAGTGATAAAATGGACAAATAATGAGGGCCGTCGATCTAGGAGTCGTTGGAGAGATGTGATGATCAGCCAGATATGGAAAGTCTTCTAAAAGAAGGATTCACCTAATCCTATGAGTGTTGGAGCATTATATGACTTCCTTGGATGATTTTGAGTGGTTGATAGAGTCTCCTGGTCACCACATATAAGTTTGCAAGCTCTTAAGACAAGTGGATCATGGACTTAAGACAAGCTCTTAAGACAAGCGGATCGACTAGCTTGTAAAATCCATTTCTTTTAGCTCAGAGCTTCTTTTGGGCTGATTCTACTTTGAGAAGCTAGATGAATGAGTAAAAAATTTATAGAATATTGATTCGTAACTTGGTTCATTCTGGATCGGCGGGAAATCTTTGAAGAGTGACTGCATGTCCAGATTAGAGTCCAAAATAGGGAAGTGAAGTCCTGGTTGTGTCTTTGTATGCAAGGGCTGGGATGTGATTATGATTATAAGCTCTTCGAGGTCATCAAGATTATTTAAAGTCTTCATTCAAAGCTCGGACACATCCTTTTGGTTATATTGCATCTTGTCTCGATCTTTTCAGATTAGATCGTCTTTGGGTAGATCATTGCGGTCGAGGAGCCCATAATTTCCTCCCCCTTCAAGAATTTTTGTCCTCAAAAATTGTCTACCTTCACAAGAGAGGGCAAGTTAGGTTCATTTTGATATTGTGAGTTTAGAAGATTACCTCCCAAGTATTGCTTGTTGCGGCTTGGATTAATCTTTTTGTCGGGTGGCTCTTCCTTGATAAGCAATGAATATAGAAACGTTTTCCAAGGCTTGGTATTGGTTTCTTTGATCTGAGGATATCCTTGTACTCTTGATGTTTATGTGGCCTCTGAAGTGTATGCATGGTTCATTCGTGGCCTTTCTCCACTAGCCTTGTTCTCTATGCATTCTCCTCGGACCAACACTTGTTGATGACTATCCGGTGGTTCTTCTTTGATTATGAAAGTATTTTCAAAATTTCGTGCCACCTTTGTAGCTCCTAGGCTTGTCTCATTATCCTTTGACAAAGGCAAGTGCATTTTGCTAGAAGTGGAAGATATAAAATCTGAATTAGCTAGATTATTAATTGGCTTATGTGAATAAATTTTCAGTTCTAGAACCATGGACCTCATGAAACTTTTTTTTGGACACTTGTTAGCTTTGTATCCCTTACCTTGAAATCTATAACAAGTAAGCTCATGTAACTCGCAAGGATTAGAAGACTTACATTGCTCTTTTTCGTGGCGCTTAACTAATGACTTGTCACTTAGCTTTGGAGCTACTATTTGTTTAACTGGCTTTACTTTGACTTCTTTGACCTTAGATGGTTATTTAGACTCTTTCTTTTCTTTTTTAAAAAATTCAGTGATACATTCAATGGCTTGTAGAGTTTCGGTCAAAGCTATGGACATACTGACCTTGGCATTATAGTAATATGGATCAAGACTTGGGTGTTGTTGCTTTTGAGCCAATTTTTTTCGTATTGAACAAAATTTGGCAGTGTGTCCCTGCATCTTACACTTATAACACATTAGTTCTAGGGAAACATTAGAGGTAGAACACTTACATTAGATAGTAGGCTTTGTTTTACTCATTGATGTTGAAATTTGTGTGTGCTTATCCAAGGGTCGTGCTGTCTTCTTTGAGTAACTTCTTGGAGGCAATTGGCATGTGGCATATTGCTCATGAAGAAGCCATTTGAGATTTTCCCAAGTGTACTTTGGTTCTATATAATAGGGACTCCACCTTTCTTCTTGTTTCCACAATGAATGTGCTTTCCTCGTAAGCGCTTATAGCTAAAGACATCTTTTCCTTCTCAAGGATCTTATGTCGCCAAAAATAATCTTCAATTTCATCTTCCCACTGTAGATAATCTTCTTTTCCTGAAAAACAGGGAAGATTAGGGACATGATTATAAAATATGTGACATACTTTCATAGGTGGATTTGGACGCCTTGTGTGGTTGAAATAGCCTTGCACTCTATATGCTAAAACTCTATGATTGTATGGCTTCACATCATGCCTAGGAGGGCTATTGTAGTGATAAAATGCCACATCACGTTCAGATCATCTTCAGAACTGAATCTGAATTCAGTTTCGATACACCGTTGCTTGGTTTGGCCCTTATTGGTGTAGCTTTGACTATGGTCTGGTGGCTAAGGTTCAACCTCCTCCCTATGAGGATTTTCTTCATATTAATACTCATGTTGATCCTCAAGCCAATGGTCTTCACGTCCCTCATGGTTGTTGTCCATGGATTGTTCTTCTTCAATGCTCCAATCAGACTCATCGGAGTATAACTTCACATTTTCCATGTAGTAAGCCATTGAGGGTACTTGAAACAACCAAAAATAAAAGAAAACAAAGAAATCAAAGTCTTAACAAGTAAAGAAAAGAATAAAAAGGCAAGAACAAATAATTCTTATTTTTCTTTTCTTTTCAAAACAAGAAAACAAGTAAAAGAACAAAACAAAAACAGAATTTGTGTTTAGATTCTTTTTAACGAATAAAATACCAAACAACTTCCAAAAATCAAAGCAACATTTTTTCTGGGTTCTCTAGGTTTTAAAATAACTAGAACAAAAGGAAACATATTTTATGATTTTCATGGATTTTATAAAATTGAAACAAAACAGATGAAATAAAATTTTATGGGTTTTTTGGTTTCTAAGAAACAAAAACAAAACAACAATAATAAAAGAGAAAAAGAACGACTAAACCAGGATAGATAGTAGCTTTTGGCTCTGGTACTAGATGATAAGGGCCGCAGAGGAGGGATCCTCAGATATGGACTTGAGGGAAGACCTTGGTGTGTCGATTCTCTCAAGAACCAGCGATCATAGGAAAAAGAAACTTTTTACTGTTGAATACTCAAACAACACCCGACCTAGATAACTTGAATCCACAAGTTACTAAACTTGCAACATCATACTAGCCTAAGGAATCCATCTAAGACTCTAAATGACAAACACAAAAACACATTCTTTGTAGAAAAACTCAAGGTTTATCGATTTTACTTAAAAGTTGCTTGGAAATACAAAGAGATGAGTTTAGCTTATAAAGACTCAACCTTGCAATGGTATTATACTAATAGGAAGGAAATAACTCAAATTAAGTGAGAAAAACGAACAAATAATGAGGGCCCTCGATAATTGTGCTTAAGTGTTCCAGAATAATTTCCCTGTTTAGATTCTTATTTCCTAATGAATACCCAATGCCTGATGCTTTTTAATATTGTTTGCAAATATTTTAGTTTGGTATAGCTTGAATTAGAATTGAGTAGTCAATAGTGCAATTCTTGGTTCTTCGTGGATTCGATCCCTAAGTACTACTACGCTTGTTGTGCACTTGCAGTAGATTCATACGGTGAAAACCTGACCATATCACATACTAGCCTAAGTAATCCACCTAAGACTCAAAATGACAAACATAAAGACACATTCTTTCTATAAAAACTCAAGGTTTATCGATTTTACGTAAAAGTTGCTTGGAAATACAAAGAGATGAGTTGAGCTTATAAAGCCTCAACCTTACAACGCTATTATGACTAAAATAGGAAGGACATAACTCAAATTAAGTGATAAAAACGGACAAATAATGAGAGCCGTCGATCTAGGAGCCGTTGGAGAGATGTGTTGATCGGCCGGATGTGGAAAGTCTTCTAAAGGAAGGATTCACCTAATCCTATGAGTGATGGAGAGTTGTATGAATTCCTTGGATGATTCTGAGTGGTTGATAGAGTCTCCTGGTCGCCACACATAAGTTTGCAAGCTCTTAAGACAAGTGGATCTTGGACTTGCCTTAAACAGAACCAAATCTCACCTTCTTCTTGTTGGGCGTGTATCTGGAAGATCCAATGGTGTTTTTATGTGTTCTTCGGCTTTTTGGAGACATGAAAGACCCAAGAATATTCTCCAAGTGGTTTGAAGGATAGGTCGCATCATTCTTGGGCTGTGTAGTTCGATCTTCGGCCTTGTCGTGCAGTTGGGTTCATTACGGATTCACCAGCTTGTAAAATCCATTTCTTTTAGCTCAAAGCTTCTTTTGGGCTGTTTCTACTTCTAGAAGCTAGATGAATGAGTCAAGAATTCATATAATATTGATTCCTAACTTGGTTCATTATGGATCGTCTGAAAAGCTTTGAAAAGTGACTGCATATCCAAATTAGAGTCCAAAATGGGCAAGTTAAGTCTTGGTTGTGTCTTTGTAGGCCAGGGCTGGGATGTGATTATTATTATAAGCTCTTCCAGGTCATCAAGATTATTTGAAGTCTTCATTCATAGCTCGGACACGTCCTTTTGGTTAGATTGCATCTTGTCTCGATCTTTTTGGATTGGATCGTCTTTGGGTAGATCATTGCGGTCGAGGAGCCCATCATGTCCTCCCCTTTCAAGAAGTTTTGTCCTCAAAAATTGTCTACCTTCACAAGAGAGGGCAAGTTAGGTTCATTTTGATATTGAGAGTTTAGAAGATTACTTTCCAAGTATTTCTTGTTGCGGCTTGGATTATTCTTTTTGTTGGGTGGTTCTTCCTTGATATGCAATGAATATAAAAATGTTTTCCAAGGCTTGGTATTGGTTTCTTTGATTTGAGGATATCCTTGTACTCTTGATGGTTCTGTAGCCTCTGAAGTGTATGCATGGTTCATTCGTGGCCTTTTTCCACTAGCCTTGTTCTCTATGCATTCTCCTCGGACCAACACTTGTTGATGACTATCCGGTGCTTCTTCTTTGATTATGAAAGTATTTTTAACATTTCCTGCCTCCTTTGTAGCTCCTAGGCTTGTCTCATTATCCTTTGAAAAAGGCAAGTGCATTATGCTAGAAGTGGAAGATATAAAATCTGAATTAGCTAGATTATTAATTGGCTTATGTGAATCAATTCTCAGTTCTAGCAATGTGGACCTCACGACTCATTTTGTTGGACACTTCTTAGCTTTGTATCCCTTACCTTGGAATCTATAACAAGTAAGCTCATGTAACTCGCAAGGATTAGAAGACTTACATTGCTCTTTTTCGTGGGGCTCAACTAATGACTTGTCACTTAGCTTTGGAGCTACTATTTGTTTAACTGGCTTTATTTGCACTTTTTTGACCTTAGAAGATTCTTTAGCCTCTTTCTTTTCTTTTTTTAAAAATTCAGTGATATATTCAATTGGTTGTAGAGTTTCGGTCAAAGCTATGGACATACTTACCTTGGCATCATTCGAATATGGATCAAGACTTGGGTGTTGTTGCTTTTGAGCCAATTTTTTTCATATTGAACAAAATTTGGCAGTGTGTCCCTGCATCTTACACTTATAACACATCAGTTCTAAGGAAACATTAGAGGTAGAACACTTACATTGGATAGTAGGCTTTGTTTTACTCATGGATGTTGAAATTGGTGTGTGCTTATCCAAGGGTCGTGCTGTCTTCTTTGAGTAACTTCTTGGAGGCAATTGGCGTGTGGCATATTGCTCATGAAGAAGCCATTTGAGATTGCCCCAAATGTACTTTGGTTCTCTATAATAGGGACTCCACCTTTCTTCTTGTTTCCACAATGAATGTGCTTTCCTCATAAGGCGCTTATAACTAAAGACATCTTTTCCTTCTCAAGGATCTTATGTCGCCAAAAATAATCTTCAATTTCATCTTCCCACTGTAGATAATCTTCTTTTCCTGAAAAACATGGAAGATTAGGGACATGATTATAAAATATGTGACATACTTTTATAGGTGGATTTGGACACCTTGTGTGGTTGAAATAGCCTTGCACTCTAGGGGCTAAAACTCTATGATTGTATGGCTTCACATCACGCCTTGGAGGGCTATTGTAGTGATAAAATGCCACATCACGTTCAGATCATCTTCAGAACTGAATCTGGATTCAGTTTCGATACACCGTTGCTTGGTTTGGCCCTTATTGGTGTAGCTTTGACTATGGTCTGGTGGCTAAGGTTCAACCTCCTCCCTATGAGGATTTTCTTCATATTAATACTCATGTTGATCCTCAAGCCAATGGTCTTCACGTCCCTTATGGTTGTTTTCCATGGATTGTTCTTCTTCAATGCTCCAATCAAACTCATCAGAGTATAACTCCACAATTTCCATGTAGTAAGCCATTGAGGATACTTGCAAAAAACAAAAAAAAAAAAAAAAAAGTCTTAATAAGTAAAGAAACGAATAACAAGGCAAGAACAAATAATTCTTATTTTTCTTTTCTTTTCAAAACAAAAATAGAATTTTTGTTTAGAATCTTTTAAATGTATAAAATAGCAAACAACTTCCAAAAATCAAAGCAACAAGTTTTCTAGATTTTCTAGATTTTAAAATAATTAGAACAAAAGGAAACAGATTTTTACGATTTTTTATTGATTTTATAAAATTCAAACAAAACAGATGAAACAAACTTTTATGGGTTTTTCGGTTTATAAGAAACAAAAACAATACAACAATAATAAAAGAGAAAAAGAACGACTAAACCAGGATAGATAGTAGCTTTTAGCTCTGATACCAGATGATAAGGGCCTCGGAGGAGGGATCGTCGGATATGGACTTGAGGAAAGACCTTGGTGAGTCGATTCTCTCAAGAACTAGCGATCATGGGAAAAAGAAACGTTTTGTTGTTGAATACTCAAACAACACACGACCTAGATAACTTGAATCCACAAGTTACTAAACTTGAAACATCATACTAGCCGAAGGAATTCACCTAAGACTTGAAATGACAAACACAAAAACACAATCTTTGTAGAAAAACTCAAGGTTTATCGATTTTACTTAAAAGTTGTTTGGAAATACAAAGAGATGAGTTTAGCTTATAAAGACTCAACCTTACAATGGTATTATACTAATAGGAAGGAAATAACTCAAATTAAGTGAGAAAAACTAACAAATAATGAGGGTCGTCGAGAATTGTGCTTAAGTGTTCCTGAATAATTTTCCTGGTTAGATTCTTATTTCCTGATGAATACCCGATGCCTGATTCTTTTTAATATTGTTTGCAAATCTTTTATTTGTTATTTTATTCATATTCAATCTTAGTTTGGTATAGCTTGAATTAGAATTGAGTAGTCATTAGTGCAATTCTTGGTTCTTCGTGGATTCGATCCCTAAGTACTACTACGCTTGTTCTGCACTTGCAGTAGATTCATATGGTGAAAATCTGACCATATCACATACTAGCCTAAGTAATCCACCTAAGACTTGAAATGACAAACACAAGGACACATTCTTTGTAGAAAAACTCAAGGTTTATCGATTTTACGTAAAAGTTGCTTGGAAATACAAAGAGATGAGTTGAGCTTATAAAGCCTCAACCTTACAACGGTATTATGACTAAAATAGGAAGGACGTAACTCAAATTAAGTGATAAAAATGGACAAATAATGAGGGCCGTCGATCTAGGAGCCGTTGGAGAGATGTGTTGATCGGCCGGATGATGAAAGTCTTCTAAAGGAAGGATTCACTTAATCCTTTGAGTGTTGGAGAGTTGTATGAATTCCTTGGATGATTCTGAGTGGTTGGTAGAGTCTCCTGGTCGCCACACATAAGTTTGCAAGCTCTTAAGACAAGTGGATCTTGGACTTGCCTTAAACAGAACCAAATCGTACCTTCTTCTTGTTGGGCGTGTATATGGAAGATCCAATGGTGGTTTGATGTGTTCTTGGGATTTTTGGAGCCATGAAAGACCCAAGAATATTATCCAAGTGGTTTGAAGGATAGGTCGCATCATTCTAGGGCTGTGTAGTTCGATCTTCGGCCTTGTCGCACAGTTGGGTTCATTGTGGATCCAGCAGCTTGTAAAATCCATTTCTTTTAGCTCAGAGGTCAAGAATTCATATAATATTGATTCGTAACTTGGTTCATTATGGATCGTCTGAAAATCTTTGAAGAGTGAGTGCATATCCAAATTAGAGTCTAAAATTAGCAAGTGAACTCTAGGTTGTGTCTTTGTAGGCCAGGGCTGGGACGTGATTATTATTATAAGATCTTCCAGGTTATCAAGATTATTTGAAGTCTTCATTCAAAGCTCGGACACGTCCTTTTGGTTAGATTGCATCTTGTCTCAACCTTCTCAGACTGGATCGTCTTTGGGTAGATCATTGCGGTTGAGGAGCCCATCATTTCCTCCCCCTTCAAGAAGATTTGTCCTCAAAACTTGTCTACCTTCACATAGAGAGGGCAAGTTAGGTTCAGTTTGATATTGAGGGTTTAGAAGCTTACCTCCCAAGTATTGCTTGTTGTGGCTTGGATTAATCTTTTTGTCGGGTGGCTCTTCCTTGATAAGCAATGAATATAGAAACATTTTCCAAGGTTTGGTATTGGTTTCTTTGATCTGAGGATATCCTTGTACTCTTGATGTTTATGTGGCCTCTGAAGTGTATGCATGGTTCATTTGTGGCCTTTCTCCACTAGCCTTGTTCTCTATGCATTCTCCTCGGACCAACACTTGTTGATGACTATCCGGTGGTTCTTCTTTGATTATGAAAGTATTTTCAACATTTCCTGCCTCCTTTGTAGCTCCTAGGCTTGTCTCATTATCCTTTGATAAAGGCAAGTGCATTATGCTAGAAGTGGAAGATATAAAATCTGAATTCGCTAGATTATTAATTGGCTTATGTGAATCACTTTTCAGTTCTAGCAATGTGGACCTCACGACTTGTTTTGTTGGAAACTCCTTAGCTTTGTATCTCTTACCTTGAAATCTATAACTAGTAAGCTCATGTAACTCGCAAGGATTAGAAGACTTACATTGTTTTTTTTCGTGGGGCTCAACTAATGACTTGTCACTTGGCTTTGGAGCTACTATTTGTTTAACTGGTTTTACTTGCAGTTCTTTGACCTTAGATGATTCTTTAGCCTTTTTCTTTTCTTTGTTAAAAAACTCAGTGATATGTTCAATGGCTTGTAGAATTTTGGTCAAAGCTATGGACATACTTACCTTGGCATCATTCGTATATGGATCAAGACTTGGGTGTTTTTGCTTTTGAGCAATTTTTTTTTGTATTGAACAAAATTGGCAGTGTGTCCCTGCATCTTACACTTTTAACACATCAGTTCTAAGGAAACATTAGAGGTAGAACACTTACATTGGATAGTAGGCTTTGTTTTACTCATGGATGTTGAAATTGGTGTGTGCTTCACCAAGGGTCGTGCTGTCTTCTTTGAGTAACTTCTTGGAGGCAGTTGGCGTGTGGCATATTGCTCATGAAGAAGCCATTTGAGATTGCCCCAAGTGTACTTTGGTTCTCTGTAATAGGGACTCCACCTTTCTTCTTGTTTCCACAATGAATGTGCTTTCCTCGTAAGGCGCTTATAGCTAAAGAAATCTTTTTCTTCTCAAGGATCTTATGTCGCCAAAAATAATCTTCAATTTCATCTTCCCACTGTAGATAATCTTCTTTTCCTGAAAAACAGGGAAGATTAGGGACATGATTATAAAATATTTGACATACTTTAATAGGTGGATTTGGATGCCTTGTGTGGTTGATATAGCCTTACACTCTAGGGGCTAAAACTCTATGATTGTATGGCTTCACATCACGCTTAGGAAGGCTATTGTAGTGATAAAATGCCACATCACATTCAGATTCATCCTCAGAACTGAATTCAGATTCAGTTTTGATACACCATTGCTCGGTTTGGCCCTTATTGGTGTAGCTTTGATTATGGTCTGGTGGCTCAGGTTCAAGCTCCTCCCCAAGAGGATTTTCTTCATATTCAGACTCATATTGATCCTCAAGCCAATGGTCTTCACGTCCCTTATGGTTGTATTCCATGGATTGTTCTTCTTCAATGCTCCAATTAAACTCATCGGAGTATAACTCCACATTTTTCATGTAGTAAGCCATTGAGGATACTTGCAACAATCAAAAAAAAAAAAAAAAAAAANNNCAAAAAAAAAAAAAAAAAAAAAAAAAAATCAAAGTCTTAACAAGTAAAGAAACGAATAAAAAGGCAAGAACGATTAATTTTCTTTTCTTTTCAAAACAAGAAAACAATAGAAAGAACAAAACAGAAACAAAATTCATGTTTGGTTTTCTTTTTAACAAATAAAATATCATACGACTTCCAAAAATCAAAGCAACAATTTTTCTGGGTTTTTTGGGTTTTAAAATAAATAGAATAAAATGAAATATATTTTTATGATTTTTTATGGATTTTATAAAATCAAAACAAAACAGATGAACTAAACTTTTATGGGTTTTTAGGTTTATAAGAAACAAAACAGCAATAATAAAAGAGAAAATGAATGACTAAACATGGATAGATAGGAGCTTTTTGCTCTGATTCCAGATGATAAGGGCCTCGGAGGACGAATCCTCGGATATGAACTTGAGGAGGGAAGACCTTGGTGAGTCAATTCTCTCAATAACTAGCGATCAAGGGAAAAAGAAATGTTTTGTTGTCGAATCCTCAAACAACACACGACCTAGATAACTTGAATCCACAGGTTACTAAATTCGCAACATCGTACTAGCCTAAGGAATCCACCTAAGACTTGAAATGACAAACACATTCTTTGTAGAAAAATTTAGGGTTTATCGACTTTACTTAAAATTTGCTTGGAAATACAAAGAGATGAGTTTAGCTTATAAAGACTCAACCTTACAACGGTATTCTGACTAAAATAGTAACTCAAATTAAGTGAGAAAAACGAACAAATAATGAGGGTCGTCGATGATCGGCCGGATATGGAAAGTCTTCTAAAGGAAGGATTCGTCTAATCCTATGAGTTTTGGAGCGTTTTATGACTTCCTTGGATGATTCTGAGTGGTTGATAGAGTCTTCTGGTCGCCACACATAAGTTTGCAAGGTCTTAAGACAAGTGGATCCCGGACTTGCCTAAAACATAACCAAATCGCACCTTCTTCTTGTTGGGCGTGTATCTGGAGGATCCAATGGTGGTTTGATGCAGTCTTGGGCTTTTTGAGACACTGAAAGACCCAAGAATATTATCCAAGTGGTCTGAAGGATAGGCCGCATCGTTCATAGGCTGTGTAGTTCGATCTTTGGCCTTGTCGCGCAGTTGGGTTCATTGCGGATCCACCAGCTTGTAAAATTCATTTCTTTTAGCTCAGAGCTTATTTTGGGTTTATTTCACTTCACGAAGCTAGATGATTGAGTCAAGAATCTATGGAATATTGATTTGTAATTTGGTTCATTCTGGATCAGATGAAAATCTTTGAAGAGTGACTGCATGTCCTGATTAGAGTCCAAAATAGGCAAGGGAAGTCTTGGTTGTGTCTTCGTAGGCCAGGGTTGGGAGCTGATTGTTTGAAATCTTCATGTAAAGCTTGGACAAGTCATTTTGGTTAGATTGCATCTTGTCTCGACCTTTTCGGATTGGATCGTCTTTAGGTAGATCATTGCAGTCGAGGAATCCATCAGCACTGATGTGGTACTTTACATTAACGACATTTTTGTTATTATGTTCATGTTTACACATAAATAAATAAATAAACAATGATATTTTAAGATTTTATGAGAGTATTGTGAATAATTATGAAATTCATATGATGTATATGAGTAATTAACACATTAATATGAAATATTTGAGCTAATCACCCAAGATATAATACACAACCCTAAAATCATTTAGAAAATGGATTTTTTCTCCAATAAAACAAGTTTACAAAATTTGTTGCTCATAATAGTGTCATATGTATCATGCTAAGTGTTTTACAAACAAGAAAATGTCAAAAAGAGGATATTAATAATGGGCTCGATTTATACAAAATAAAATAAGAGAAATTTTAAGAAATATCCTTTTTCTTATACCTTTTACAAAAATACGCCTTGAATCTTGTTTTCGCAAAAAATATTCTTTACTAATAAAAATGACGAAATTAACTCTAAAAAAATTTTTATTTATAAAAAAAAAATTCTGCCAAAATTTTTTTTTTTCCCACCAAATATATAATTCCCGTAAAATTTTTTTTTGACTCAAAATGTTTTTTTAAAAAATTTATAAGACTTTATAAGATATCTTATAAAACTTCATAGATAATATTTTTATAAGTTATCTTATAAAACCTTATAAATAGTATATTTATAAGTTATCTTATAAAACCTAACAAAGATTTATAAGATACCTTATGAAATTGTATAAAACCAAAAGAATAATAATAAATCAAATCAAATACTCAAAATTTTGAGGTGAATTTACTATTTATAAAGTTTTATAAGATAACTTCTAAATATATTATTTACAAAAATTTGTGGAACAAAATCTTATAAATTTTATAAACTCTTTTATAAACAAGCTCTATTAAAGCCTTATAAATTTTATAAGCTCTCTTATAAAGCCTTATAAATTTTATAAGTTCTCTTATAGCTAATTTTATAAACTCTCTTATAAAGCCTTATAAAATTATTTTTGGAAAAATTTTGAGATAAGAAAAAAAATTTTGTGGGAAAAAGTTTGGCGGGAAATTTTTTTGTAAAATATAAAAAAAATTAAAAAAATAATTTGAGGGTATTTTGGTTGTTTTTTCATAATGAGGGGTATTTTTGAAAATATCAAAAAAATGGGAGCAATGATGAAAATGTCCTCCTTTAAGGGGCTTTTTTGCAACTCCCTCATAAAATAATGAATTAGTTTTTTTTTATCAACAATTGAATTAGAAGATCGATTCATACCAAAAAGAATCGAATATCTAATGTCAAATCATTAACTGGATTATTCTAAACACGATAATAATAAAAACTAAGTATTAATGAATTAGTCCTAGAATTCTACAATAGGAGAAATCAACAAAAAAAAATACAGTGTTTATGAAATAAATAAAAGATATTGATTACCAAAAAATAAATCAAAGATATTTGCAAGTGGTCTTTAGCCTAGTGGTATAAGATAAGTGCACTTGCATATTTCGGAATTGAATCTCACCGCATACATCTTATTATATAAAGTATAGTTTCTTAAAGTTACTAATTAACAAGATTTTTCCACGTGTCAAATCCAACGATCATAAAAATTTTTGTATTGATATAATAATATATATTTCAAAAATATATTTATCTCTATCAAGAAAAAATTTTATTAATTCAAATTCCTAACATAAAAAGGAATTGTAAATTAAAATCTTATTACATAAAATACAGTTTCTAATTATCAAAAAAAGATACAGTTTTTCTAAGTTACTAATTAACAAGAATTTTCCACGTGTCAAATCCAACGATCATAAAATTTTCTGTATTTATCTAATAAAAATTAAAATAATATATATTTCAAAAAAGATATTTATCTCTATCAAGAAATATTTGTCTTAATTCAAATTCCTAATATAAAAAGGAATTGTAAATTAAAATCTTATTATATAAAGTAAGGTTTCTCAAAGTTACTAATTAACATGATTCTTCCACGTGTCAAATCCAATGATCATAAAATTTTTGGTGATATATTTAAAAAAATTAAAAATAAAAATGAAGATAATCATATCTATATTACGTAATCTTATTATATAAAGTACAGTTTCTCAAAGTTACTAATTAACAAGATTTTTCCACGTATCAAATCCAATGATCATAAAATTTCATGTATTTATCTAATAAAAATTAAAATAATATATATTTCAAAAAAAGATATTTATCTTTATTAGGAAATATTTATCTCTATTCAAATTTCTAACATAGAAAGGAATTGTAAATTAAAATCTTATTATATAAAATACAGTTTCCAATTATCAAAAAAAGATACAGTTTTTCAAAGTTACTAATTAACAAGATTTTTTCACGTGTCAAATCCAACGATCATAAAATTTTCTGTATTTATCTAATAAAAATTAAAATAATATATATTTCAAAAAGGATATTTATCTCTATCAAGAACTATTTGTCTTTATTCAAATTCCTAACATAAAAAGGAATTGTAAATTAAAATCTTATTATATAAAGTAAGGTTTCTTAAAGTTACTAATTGACATGTTTCTTCCACGTGTCAAATCCAACGATCATAAAATTTTTGGTGATATATTTAAAAAAATAAAAAATAAAAATGAAGATAATCATATCTATATTACGTAATCTTATTATATAAAGTACAGTTTCTCAAAGTTACTAATTAACAAGATTTTTCCACGTATCAAATCCAACGATCATAAAATTTTATGTATTTATTTAATAAAAATTAAAATAATATATATGTCAAAAAAAGATATTTATCTTTATTAGGAAATATTTATCTATATTCAAATTTCTAACATAAAAAGGAGTTGTAAATTAAAAATAAGTATAAGCATTTATCTCTAACTAATTATAAAATAAAAAAGAATCATAATAGAAGATAACTATCAATATTAAAAATATAACTAAAAAAAAATATTTGCAAAAAATTTTGTAAAAAATTTTATAATCTTGACTAAATATTGTAAAAGATATTTATCTATATCAAGAAATATTTATTTTTATTCACAATCATAACATAAAAAGGAATTGTCAATTAAAATTATGTATAAGTATTTATCTCTAACTATCTTCCTATAATATAAATTTGAGTTTCAAAAGTTATCAATCAACGAGATTCTTCCACGTATCAAATCCAATTATCCAATATTATTCTGTATTTATATTTTATTTAAAAAAGATAAAATCAAATCCTAATATCGATGAAGTTTGGTTTTATGAAATACTAATCAACAGGACTGTTCTACATGTCAAATTTAACGATCAAAAGTTATTTCATATTTATATTTTATCAAAAATGATAAAATTAAATCCTAATCCTATTATATAAAGTTAGATTTCAAAAGTTATTAAATAACGGGATTGTTCCACATGTCAAAGATCAAATATTATTTCATATTTATATTTTATTTATAAAAAAAAGATAACATCAAATCCTAATCCTAATATATAAAATTGAGTTTCAAAAGTTATAATCAACAAAATTGTTTCACATGTCAAATCTAATAATAGAAAATTTATTTTGGGTTTATATTTTATTTAAAAAATATAAAATCAGATCCTAATATCTACAAAGTTGGGTTTCATAAGTTACTAATCAACGGGATAGTTCCACGTGTCAAATTCAACAATAAAAAATTATCATGTATCTATGTTTTATTAAAAATGATAAATCAAATTGTAATATTTATAAAGTTAGGTTTCAAAAGTTACTAATCAACAAAATTGTTTCATGTGTCAAATCTAACGATAAAAAATTATTCCATATTTATATTTTATTTAATAGAAATATAATATCAAATCTAAATATCTATAAAATTGGATTTCAAAAGTTACTAATCGACAAAGGACCTGTTTTTTAACGGGATTGTTTCACGTGTCAAATTGAAGTAAAAAATTATTTAGTGAAGATTATAGACTAGAGAAAGTATTAAATTAAATTTTAACCTACACAATTATCACAAAATATAGTCAAAATTTTAATTTATCTTATGTTATTATCCATGTAATAATTTAAAATAAATTTTTCAAATAAAAGATAAAACAATTATTTATTAGTCTAAACTAAGATATGTAAATATGAGTTTAAATTATATTTTATTTATTTATCAAAACCGTTTTTTGAAATAACAAATAATTTCCAGAATATGGTTTTAAATATCATATGTATTAAAAAAAATTAAAAATGCATGGGTCCATATGTAGGAATTTGGCAAAAAAGAAATTAAAGATATTTCTTAGTGGAGAAAAAAAAAAAAGAAAGGACAGAATTATATCTTCCCGCCATCTGTAAGAAGAAGTGTATGGTAAATAATCGAGTAAGCTTTTTGTTACTCTATCCTCCCTCTCTCTCTCTCTCTCTCTCTCTCTAATGGCTGCTTCCTATTCTCTGCCTCTTTCTCTTCCGTCTCCCCTTCGATTTCGTAGTAGTAACATTCGACCTCTATCTTTCAGATGTTCACCTCTCTTTCTCTCTCTTCCTACTTCCTTTGTTTGCTTCTCTACTCAAAATCCTTCCGGTTACGACCGTGAAGAAGATCGGTGGCTCCGGGAAGAGCAGAGATGGATTCGCGAAGAGCAACGATGGCTTCGGGAAGAACAGCGATGGATTCGAGAGCGTGAAGCACTTGTACGCCAAATTTCGGATCTCCAGCTTAAAATTGAAGCCCTAGAGTCTCGAAATTCCCAGTTGGGGACTTCTGTGCCGGATACGATCTCAAGCATTGCTGCTTTGCTTCAGGTTTTGAAGGAAAAGAATCGGATTTCAGAAAATGGATTGAGCACAACGCCGATGGTATTGGAGAATACGAGAGAACCTGTGGAGGAAGAAGAGAAGCGGGTGATTGTTGAAGAGAAAGTCAGGGTTTCTGAACCAATCAAGACAAAGAAGAGGAAGACACTGAAGGTTGGAAGCGAAGGCGACGAGGTTAAAGAGATGCAGGTCTGCTAGCAAAACAAAATTGTTCTATCAGTTTTAGAACAAAGGCGAGTAATCTGTCAAATCTGAAATTGATTCTATCATCACTGGAAATAGTTGAAACTGAACGTATTGGAATGTGTTTAGCGTTTAAACTCGAATAGTTTAGCTGAGATTCGAACTTTTATGATTGAATTGGATTGAACACACACCAAAGTTTGAGATTGATTTCAGTTGGAAGTGTGTTTCCTTTTTGATGATTTATTTCTTTTGTGAATTTTGTATCCTTTACTTGACAGGAAGCTCTGCTAAAATTAGGATTCTATTCTGGCGAAGAGGACATGGAGTTTTCCAGTTTTTCAAGTGGGACATCAAGCGCTGTTAAGACTTGGCAAGTACGTTTTTATGCATTTAGCTCTTTTTAACTTGTCTTTTTGCCGATGCGGTTTTGATTTTGACGACACGGTTTATGTCGGTTTATGTTTTGCTTTTAAAGGCATCATTGGGCGTCCGTGAGGATGGGATAATGACAGCAGAGCTTCTTCAAAGGTTGTTCATGGATGATGACATAGAGACTGATATCAATGAAACAAGTACTATGAAGCCAGAGGTAAATACTTAGACCACTAAAACTTGGAGAATTAGTTTTCTTTAGTTGGTTTAATTCACAGCTGGTTTCTTTATCACACGTATGCGGTCTTTGGAGTAGTTGTGCTGTCGCACTATGCTTTGTTATGCAATCTCCTTTTTACCTAATACAAATTATCATTGTATACATTGGTCTTACAAGCTTGTTAATTGGCTTTCTTTTAGCTTCTTAGCTTTGTCCTTAAGATGATATTTCTGTTGCTGGTGAACTTTTTTTCCGAATTTGAAGTGTCTATAACGAGTTTTAAAAACAATTGATGACACGTTATCTTGTTTTAGATGGAAGCATCAATATTCTGAAATGTCGTGTTTTCTTAAAGCTGTTCAGTTATTGTTTTCTACTAAATCATTCTCTCATCTCTAATGATCAAGGAAGCGCGTAATGGAGCGGTGTTTACTTCTGTGACGCAAGTCTTTGAGAAGCAGCAGTCAAACATAAAAGAAGATCAAAGTGACAGTGACGTTGATATTTTTCAAAATCGGGTTTTCCTCCTCGGAGAAAACAGATGGGAGGATCCCTCCAGGCTCAGTGGCAGGAACAAACCGGTAGACAGAAGTAATTCTACAGGTTCCAAAACGAAGTGCATCACTTGTCGAGGGGAGGGTCGATTGATGTGCTTAGGTATATACTTTCTCGACTCTGGTTAAGTGAAAACCTCTGGTTCTTTGTAAGTCAAGAAAGAAAGCTAGGATTTTTCTGAGTTAAAACCTTATGGCAAAAGTCAAAATCTTTTATCCAATGTAGTTATCTTGGTTTACAACATAATCCATATTCTTAGTAACATTTTACGCACAGAGTTTTAGTACCATTATTTGATTATCGAAATTGAAACTTGATGTGGATTTTGGTTGATGTAGAGTGTGATGGAACCGGAGAACCAAACATTGAGCCGCAGGTGAGAAGTAAATCAACGCTGCTTTAGTTATGTGTATGTGACTATGTGTATATTCCAACTAGTCTAAAGCAGAGAACCTCTTCTTCAATGTTGTAGTTTATGGAGTGGGTTAGTGAAGATATGAAGTGTCCGTATTGTGAAGGTCTCGGCTATACAGTCTGCGATGTGTGCCAGGGGAAATAAAATGTGCAATTAAAGGTTTATGTCTTATACACAAGACACATTTACTTAATGTTACAATCCTATAATGTTTATTATAAATACAAATGTACAATTTCTTCTGTATATCAGTTTAAAGTATGATCTCTATTTTGTAATCTTTGCATTACTCTTGTTTCGAAGAAGATTAGATTATAGCTAAGTTTCTCCAAGAACATACATCAGTGTCACAAAGATTAAAATAAAGATAGATTTGACGTTTACAAGGCTTAAGAAACTTGGACGTAATTCCAAACTAATTTTTTAGGTGGAACATAATAGTGATTCTAACAAAGCCACTTCAAATTAACAAGTCTGCCTTTGTCGACATTTAAGATTTCCACAAACAAAGTACTCTGATACTTAGGCTACTTACACAAATTGTGGATCTTTCTCAGACTTAAACATTAGTAAAGGTGAGAGATAAAAACATGGACCAACCCAGTTGTTACTTGTTAGTGCCAATCAACTATGTCTCCGAATGTTGTCGTACCAACTCCTTCCCACACCTCACTGTGTTCCACTTCTTCCGAATCAACACCTTCCATGTCGCAGTCCCACCATCCTGAACCATTTGCATCTGTTGGGAAAATTATAAATATCGACTACAAAGAGTTTTATTTCAATTAAAAAAAGTGACTGGATCTCATTGTCACTCACAATGGTTGTATGTGGGTCTTTGCTTCTTACTATTGTGGTTGCTTCCTCTTTCTCTTTGTCTTTGTCTTTGTCTTTGCATTGATTGTGATACCTTTGAGTTGTCTCCAAGGACTAAAACAGGCTTTCTCGTTCTACTCATGCATTCCATACCTAGCGATTCAATTTACACTCTTATCAACTATTGAGATCTTAGAGATCACATAACATTAGATTATTCGATGAAGACTATGATCTTAGGTCTGAGCAAACAAGAAAAGAAAAATGCATGTGATATGAAGAACAGGAACTTCAAGTAAAGTTCTCAACCAATAGAAAATGGAAACTCTTGTAAGGAACTTGCTTGCGCCAATGTTTTTACCCAGGCCCTGTTAGAATTATTCGATTGTTGAATGGATTTGCTGCTACATAATATTTCTTTTCATGACTTTGTCACGGTTAATTGTGTCAATAGAACCCTAATGATTAACTATGAAACAAGAACTTAAACAAGTAATGACAATAAAGTGACATACCTTTAAAAGGATCTTTTCTTTTCCTTGAATTGTTATCGTCCTTCACAATGATAACTTCGTCAATTTCAGTGGAATGCAGAGCCATATCATCCGTGTCTTCATTAGTGGGTTGTTCCAACGGCTCAAGACTCACCTCACCAGCAATATCCTTACGCACTTCTTCATTAATTTGGTTTTCTTTCGGCTTGAACTGCTGAAGCATTGTCTTTTCAAGACCATCAACGTCATTTTTCTTTTCTGCCTTGGCCTTTTTCTCCATCACAAACCCATGAGAGAGTTCAGTCAAATCTTTAGAGCTAACCAGAGGGGTGAAAGGTGTTCGTTCCTCCTGTTTAAGAATGTAACGACCAGATTTTCCACACATGAGATCCACAATCTAAATCTATGAAGTTTTGTAATTGCAGCACCAAAAAGCTAAACCATAGCCAAAAACAGTTATAAATGATAAAACACCAACATCTGCGTACCCAACATGAAAGTATTTATCTATATCTACGGAGTTTAATCTGGTAGTAAATAAGAGAAATCTGACGCAAAATTTCAGACATAACTCTGGTAGCTCTCATTCCACAAGTAGGAATTTAACCAAAGCTAGAATTTTTGAGACCCAATAAAACAGAATTCACATTCAGAACTCACAAAACCACTTCAGTATCTTGGCATTAGCAAATTCAAAGGTTCAATCTTTGGCTCATATGAACGTAAGCTAGAAAATTCAAAACCCTTTTCATCAATTTCCACCTCAAATTCAAGCTATGTGACTTAGTTTTCTACAAAAACAGAATTCATAAACTATACTGCTACTTCAGTTTGACCCTAACCTAAAAATCTAGAAGAGCATCGTTACTTCAATTTTTTTGGGCTTAAACATCACTGATTTGTTCGTTTTGCTGTCAAGAAAATCTGAAATTGAAGCGCCATTCTCCGCTTCCTTTATCGGAGACCCTTCAACACTGCAAAAATACATGAAATTTCAATTACTCAATCTAAACCTAAGAAATATATTGGCGACTGAAAATTTTGGAAAAATTGGAACTAGCAACAGATGATATTAAGAAAGCAAGAGAGAAAGAGCTTCTACGCTTTTGGGATTGGGCTGCGGTTCAAGAAGGAAGCAGCAATCGATCGCTGACCAAAAACCCTAATTTTAGGAATTTGCTTCTTCATAATCCTCTCCTACTCCCTTACCTTCCGATAAAGAGAGGATATAATTTTCTTGCTTTTTCATTAGTTTCTCAAACAAAAGTTTCCCGCCATCAATATTTTTGTTGAAAGAAGAAGAAAAAATCATATTAAATGCATTTAATTTTTGAAGAATTGGATGTAGGCTTTTTTTCTATATTTTTGGCGATCTATATCCTTTTTATTTTTATTTTTATTGGTATGATAATTAGATTAATGTTAAACCACTTTTATCCTTTTTCTCTCATTCCATCAAAATTTGACACATATCAAACAATTTCTACTGTAGTTTACAAATTATATTATGCGGTAAAACATAGAAAAATAAGTAGAAGATAGAAAAAATATACTTTTTAATATATTTGTTCATTTATAAGGAAAATATTCCTTAACTAACATTATTCACATTTTATTAATAAAAAATTCAACATGTTTTACCAATAGTGAAATATGTATTCTAAGATTTCTAGTATAATCTACAAGAATTAGAAATTACATTCTACTGAATTCTTTATGATCTACCGAATGTAGAATATAAATTCTAAATTAGATAGATATTTCACAAATTTTAGAATAAGCTTTCTATAGTTTTTTGTATAGTCAACGAAAATCAGAATTTATATCCTATCAATTTCTGCTCTATTTTTAACCGATTACATAATGTTAATTCAAAATTAGGTAGATCTTTTACAAATTTTAGAATATATATATACAATCGTTTCTTGGATAGTCTACTACTATTGTTGAAGAGCTAAAGGTTAAGGTTTCAAAAAGAGTACAAAATAGATCACGGCAAGATTGAAATAGAATTTAGTTACTTGCCTTCTAATTTGATGATTGACTCAGAATCTCCTCCAGTTTTTGTGAATACCGAGTGCGAAAATTGAGAAATTTTATTCCATGTTCGATGAAAATTTCTATGTTGAAGTTATGTCTACGTCTTCAACCTAGAGATGATAAGCTCCACAGTAAACATTATAGATGAGCCTCAATGTGAATCAAACGATGGATATAGAGATATTGATACTTTTGGAGAAAATTTGATTTTTTTTAAGAATAAGGGTAAAGATTACTTGTATGATGCTGAAGTTGGTGACAATTCATTGATGTCCGAGAACATTCAAGAATAAGGTCTAAATCATTGGATAGTTGGTTTTTTTAACAAGGAACAACTTTTTAGAAACAAAGATGCTTTAAAGGTAACAACAGAGATTTGTGTAATGAAATATAACTTCAACTACAAGGTTACAAAGTCTGATACAAGATTGTGGTGTATATATTGCATAGATAACACTTGCATTTGGAGTCTTCGTACAGAGTGTTTGGAGGGTTCTACTTATTTTAAAATTAAGAAATTTGTGACTGAACATACATGTGCTCCTTCAAGTAAAAGAAAATTTGGTGGGACACTTTGAGCAAAAAAAAAATTGATGATCTTATCATGCATTAATACGAGGGGTAAAAGAATGATCGAAGCCAAACGATATTAGAAATTGAATGAGTATAGAGCATGACTGTGAGCTCTCTTATTCACAAGCATGGGAATCATGTGAGTATGTACTCAATAAACTTTGAGGAATACCTTGGAATGTTTTTGGTAAAATACCAAAATACTTGTATATGCTACAACAAATTAATCCTAGTATGCATACTAATTATGAAAATGAGTGTAACGGTAGATTCGAATACTTTTTTAATTTTGTTTGGTCAATCTAAAAGGGATTCTACAAAGCCATTCGCAAAATGTAATTGTAGTTGATGGAACATGTCTAAAGAAAAAATACAAAGATGTTCTACTAGTTGCTACAACAGTATATGGCAACTCGAATTTGTATCTTATTGCCTTTAGGATTGTTAATTCTAAGAATGACAGTTCATGGGAATGGTTTTTCAGCAACTTAAAGTTATTATAGCGAATGACAAACTTTTAGCTTTTGTGTCTGATAGACATTTCTCTATTGGAAAATGTATTGAGAAAATTTACCCATTTGGTAACCATGGAATATGTATACTGTTTGTTGAATAATGTGGTAACATATTACAAGGCAAAAGGTTAGCCAGCTTGGTGCTTATGTTTCAAAGGTGTACAACAGTTGTTGAATTCGAGAAATTATTCAACCAAATTGTAAAGGTAGTCCACTAGTTGGAAGATATCTTGAGGAGACCGATGTAAAAGAATGGGTTCGGTGTCGCTATCCTGGACACATGTTTGACATTAGAACAACTAACTCTACCAAATATATCAATTAGTGTTGAGATTAGAGAGAGAGTATCCAGTAACTCTTTTGGTAGAAATCATTAGAGAAATGATGACACGGTGGTTTTATGAATGTCGAGTATTGAGTTCAAAACATAAAGACTATTTAACTAGTGAGATAGAGAAAAATATCTCTAGAAGGATCGAGAATGATTGGTAAATCCTTGTTTTGAAGCACCTCGCTTACATAACAAACTTTTTTTGCGTTTCTTTACACCATAATCGGAAAATTTCTTTTTACACCTCTTTAAACCATAATTTGGGGTTTGTTCGTCAATGCAATTTTGAGCATCATCCTCATCTTCAAGAGTTTCATTTCCAACTTCTTTGAACATATCCGTTCCACAAATCCCCATGTACGGTCACCAAAACTATGCCCTGGTCTTATTAAAGAATCCATGTTAACAACTCTATCATCTCTCATTTCATCAAGTCGTAAAAAACAGGAAATTCAAAAACTTCATTGTTTCCACTGTAACATATGTATAGATAAATAACATCCTATAAAAAATATAGGTAAATTGTTATCATTACTTATAATAGAATTAAAATGTAAAAAATCACGCTTAATCCAAATGTGTTTTCTATTAACATGATGTTATCATATGATACTTTTTCAACACTTTTCCAATTAAAAAATCGCAGACCTTCTGGAAAATCTTTATTGATTTTTCCACCAGCAAAAATTTCCTATCTCTAGGATAACTTCCATAATCCATATATGAAATGCAAAAGAAATCTATCCAAAACATATCTCATTGGGATTTTTATATTTCTCTCATTTTTATGGATTTTACAGCCAAATTAAAGGATTCAACACATATATAAGTCTGAATCTTGTTGAAATTCATTACCAACATGATGTATGTATGGGGGATATTTTTTTCTCATCCTTCGCCATCACGAACCATGCTATCACACAAATATACACCAACCTTGTTCTGTCCACATGGCTTCATTTGTTAACACCATCTATATATATTCATCCATCAACTTCTTAATAATTATATTGCCTTTTCTCTCAAGCAATTGACTCCAAAATTCAAAATCATCTTTCCATTTTTCTATATCACAAATCCCACCATCTTTGGACTTAAGTCCCGTAACTGTGTAAAATTCTTGTAAAGAGAATCGTAGTGGTTTTCCTCCAAACACAAACCAAAGCTTATATTTTTTCTCTGTAACCAATTGCATGCACATGAGGCTATATATTAATCGAGCTGAATATCCAAGAGAGTTTTTATACATTCCCAAAATATGCTTGAAATTTGGATTTCTCTTCATTACATTGTATTCTGAAGGTAGAACTGGAACATCTTTTTTTTTTTATGAGTGACATTCAACATCTATTGTTTATTTGGGATACTTGTGGCTCATTTCCTGCTAAAAAGACGTTTTGGTAACTTATGTTCCATACCTACACAACTTCATTTCACTAATTAGATAAATTAATAATTTCAAATGAATCAGCATCATAGAAATAAGTTAAGGTTGATATTGCTTACTTGGTTATTTTTTCTTGCTCTCAAAGAACGGTTGCATCTTTGGTAACTCCTATCACTCCTGTTGAAATTAAATATGTTGTTTTCTCCATACCTTCCAATAAAGCATCGAGGGCTGATGGTTTTACTGTGAAGTTCTATAAGGCTGCTTGGGGTATTATTGGTTATGATTTCACAATTGATGTCCAATTCTTCTTTATTTATGGCTTCCTCATCGCAGGTGTTAATGTTATCACCCTTGCTTAGGTCCTTAAACATTTCAGTTATTCTTCATTGAGGAACTATATGCATATAGCTTGCTATAACCTTCTCTAAAAGGTGATCTCCAAAATCATTGCCAATCATCTCAAATCTATTCTCCCTGATGTTATTGAACTCAATCAGACTGCTTTTGTCAAATATAGGCTACTTCTTAAGAATGTGTTTTAGCTACTGAGTTTGTTAAAGACAATCAAGTTTGACTTAGCCAAAGCATTTGATATGGTTGATTATATCTTTATTATCTCTGAGAGCTATGGGGTCACCTGACATCTTTGTAAATTGAAATTACACTTGTATATCGACTACCTCCTTTTCAGTTTCATTCAATGGTTGCTCTCTTCCCCTTACCTCTATGTGATAATTAACAATGTGCTCTCAAAGCTTTTTAATGGGGTAGCTTCTAGATCAGGTTTTGGTTCCCATTCATAATGCAAAGAAGTGAATCTAACGCATATGAGTTTTGCTGATGATATAATTATTTTTTCAGACAGTTTTCCTCAATACCTTCATAGAATCCTTGGCACTATGCTTGAGTTTAGTAATATGTCTGACCTTAATATAAATGTTGCCAAGTCTTCAATTTATATTGCTAGCCGAGGACATATGACATTTGCAGAGCAGCTAATTTAGCGTGTATATCCATTGGTATTCTTCTTATCAGATATTTGGGACTTCCCTTAACCACTAAGACGATGTCCAAAAATTACTTTAAACCCGTTCTTGCTAAAATTAAATCAAGAATGTCTTCTTGGGCTTTGCAAGCTCTTTCTTATGCAGGCCATCTTCAGCTGATTAGATTTGTAATCACAAGCACGGTTAATTTTTGGTGTTCCTAGCCACTGTTTGGATGAAATTGAGAGGTTATGCTTGGCTTTTCTCTAGTCTGGCTCTCCTAAGATATCTTCTAAAGCCAAAGTTAGTTGGGCTAGTATTTGTTTGTCGCATGATGACGGGGGTATTGGAATAAGATCCTTGTGCACTTCCACTCGTGTTTTTTCTTTGCATTTGAATATGGCGGCTAGTCTCGTCATCTGATTCTCTTTGGGTAGCCTGGACAATACATTATCTCGTTCGATATGCTTCTTTTTGGGGTGCAAAAGATGGCACTCATAGTTCCAGGGTTTAGCATAAACTCCTCAAGCTCTGTCATAAAGCTTATAGTTTTATTCATGTCAATTGAAAATCAGGTTTAAACTCTTTTTTCTGGTTTGATCATTGGTGTGATAGTGGCAAGTTAAAACCCCTCAAGGGAAATTGTGGTACAAGGTACCTGGGAATTCCTTGAAATGCTAAGGTAGTTGATGTTGTGGTTGGCTTTAGATGGCATCTTGGGGGAGCAGGAAACTGTTGATACATGAAGCTTTTAAGCACAATTCACTCGGGTGTGATTTATATTTATGGAAGCACTCTCCTAATATTTACAAGTCATTTTTTTTCTTCTTCCAAAATGTGGGTTCAGCTTCGTGTGGCAAAAACTAAGGTCCCTTGGCATAATATCATTTGGTTCACCTAAGGTGTTCCTAGGTTCTTTTTCATTTGTTGGTTGGTTATAAAATATAAATTGTCAACTGGTAATCGAATGAGAACTGACAGAGTATTTTATGTGGTGAAAGAGATGAAACCAAAGATCATCTATATTTGGATGCCCTTACAGTTTCTCGATTTAGTAAGGGTTATGTAGGACACTTTTTGATCATGCCTCATCTCCTAATTGGTATGACACTCTCTGCTCGTAGTTCTCCAAATCAACTTTGTCTTGACAGAATTCTTTTGAAGCTAGCTTTTCAAACCTCCATTTACTACATATGTAAAGAATGAAACTCTAGAATTCATGGTAAACCCGGAAAAAAATTTCCTATTCTCACTCATGAAATTGATAAAGTCATACGAAATCTGATATATTTTTTGTGTTACACCCCTCCGCACTGATTTGCCGTTCTCCTTCAACATTGACTTTCCACTCTCCTTCAAGATGGTTTTGAGATTAGGATGATTTAGTTGTTTATTTTTTGTCAAGGAAATTTTATAATCTTTGCTTATCCACTTGTACATACCTTTTTTAGTAAATAAATAAATTTCACGTTTTAACCCAAAAAAATATTATTGGATACACATTTAGATATTAACTTAAATCATAACAAATCACATAAAACTTTCATAACATAAATCATATCTTATATCATAAATCAACATAATTTTGGGTTCTAAATATCATTTATTAAATTTATCTCTCAAACAAAATAGTTTTATTAAAAATAGATACCACAAAAATAACATAATCTCTCCATCAGAACATTTTGTGAGTTAGCACATCATCGATCACTTCAAACCAATAATTTCATTTCTAAAAAGTCATAATTATCTTATCTTTTTTTTTAACATCATCATCAAATATTTATTATCTTGAAGAGTGATAATCCTCATTGAGGATTGAAGTTATAGAAGAAGGTATCAAATGATAAAAGGTAAAGGTCTAGTCAATCGAATGATTATGCACCAAAGAATCAACTGCACGATTACAAGATCGTCGTACCCAGGCAAATTCAACATGGTCAAAATGTGACTTCCAACCTTTTATTTCTCGTATCCAAGTATATAAATGAAAGAATGATTGCATGCCATTCAAGATTTGAAAAACCGAGTTATTATCATCTTCAAAGTTAACCTTTGATATCCTTTAATCCAAACATGTTGCATAGCCATCAAATGAGCCTGAAATTCTACTTCCAAAACTGAAGAACAAGTATGACCAATTTTACTTCCAGCCTCAATGTTGACCCCTTTGTGATCTCATAATATCCAAGAGCCTTTAGATAATCATGTTGAGTATATGTAACTACAATCATAGTTACATTTAAAGATGGTCTCCTTCTTTTCCACATTCTCCATAGTGTCCAAAGAGGTAGTTGTTTGCTAAAATTGGATAAAACAGATGTCTGTAAATATTGTAAAATGAAGGAAAGCTTATCTTCAAAACTTGCAGATGGGTCCGTGAATATAGGGGAATTCAATTAACTCCTTCAAACAACTTGTGCATACGGGCGTGTGAAGAATAAGTGGTCAGGAGACTCATCCGTATGACAACATCTATGACATTCAACATGCAAAATGGTACCAACAGCCATAGCTTTAGACAAAATTCTCCATAAAAAGTGTCTAATTTGGGAGCAGTGCTTAGTTTCCAAATTGTACGTTTCATGGCAATAGATCCACTCAGAAACCGAGTAGTTGTGGCTATATTTGAGTGAGTCGCAAGCCAACAACCCAAATTTACCGTATAAATCCTTTCTTAGTATAGTTACAATCGATTATGTCTTCATGAGCATAAGGATTTAGTCGAATTTTCTGTATTACCTCAACATCTTCAGCCACAAACAACTCTTGTTAAAGTGGTAAGTTCCAATGATATCCATCCAAAAAAATCAAGTTTGAAACCAAATCACAAGATAACGGACGGTCTGTAAGTCTACGTGGTGGTTTAGGAGGATAAAGTGGCAGCCAAGGATCAGACCATGTTTTTATATTGGTGTCATTACCAACAATGCAACCTAAACCAGATGCCACCAATTCTCGACCATGTAGTAAGAACCTCCATAGTTTTGATGGTTTGTTACCAAGCATAGCTTCCACAATATTAGTAGTGGGATAGTATCAACGTTGTAAATCCCTCGCAGCTAAACTCTCCGGATTACAAAGTATCCTCCAACCTGTTTACCAAGAAGTGCCTTATTGAATTTTTCGATATCTCTAAACCCTAACCCACCTTCATTCTTTGGGAGAGTTAATCACTTCCAAGATATGTAGTGCATAGCCGTCTGGTTGTCTCCTTTTCGCCACTAGAACTTAGATAAGACACGATTGATATCATCACATATACCCGTTGGTAATTTGAAGAAATTCATCGTATATACTGGTAAAGCCAAAGCAACCGTCTTCAATAGAATTTCCTTACCCACCTCAGATAGAAACCGAAATTTCTAGCTTTGAGTACGTTGTTCCACCTTATAGACTATATGTTGGAATAAATCTTTTTTCTTTCTTTCTATATGTTCTGGGAGGCCCAAATAAGTTCCATTTCCACCATCATTGTGGATATTGAGGATACATCTTAATCATTTTTTCACTATATGATGAACCTTATTTCCAAAAGTAATTGCAGATTTCCGAAGATTAACCGCGTGGCCTCAAAATCATAACATATTTCTAAAATTTGTTATTAATTTGTAGTAAAACAAATAAAACAAAAAACAAAAACAAGTTGATTGGTTTTACTTCAAGGGAAGGAGACATATTTGAATGACTAAGGCTCTAATTGGTAATCGCATAATCGTCTAATGGCGTAATGTAATATGATTCTGTTAAAATTTGCCAATTAGCATAAGGTGCATAATGACGTAATATAATGCTATTCTAGAACTTTTTAATCTGCCTAAAAATTTACAAAGGAAAAGTTCATTAGACAAATAAACAAGTTTTTGTTGCTTTTTTACCTAACTATCAAAAAATAATAATAAAATAAGCTAATATTTACGTACAACTAATAATAATTACGATTTTACAATCAATTACGAATTACAATTACAATTTTACAACCAATAACTATTAGGATTTTACAATCAATAACTATTACATGCAACAAATAACAGATTAAGTCTAACAGCCAATAACTATTACAATCAATCTAACAATTTTACATGTAACTAATAACTATTTTTGAATTATATTAAATATAGAATATTTGCTATTACATAACTAATGAATGAGTCATTTCCAAATCTACAACTACCACCAATATTTAGTAAATTAGTTGTCTCTAATAAATATTTATAAAATATATTCTCAAGTATTAAATATTTAATTTAGTTTTATAAATTATTAGTTTTTTAAATATAATAAATATTTATAAAATTCTAAAACATTTATTAAAAAAAGTTAAATATCAATATATTAAATTATATCTGCCATATAGGTGGCCTTTAGCCTAGTGGCAGGTGGTAAGTCTACTAAAGACATGCGCACTTGCACATCCTGGGATCGAGTCCTACCGCCTACATTATGTAGGAACTTGGTTAATGGACCGACGAGTTGTGGCTCAATGTTGACAAAAAAAAATTATATTTTGCCATTCAGCGAAAGTTATCTAATCACCATCTAATTCTACCAAAATATACTCTGTAATTTATCGTTCTACAAGTAATTATTCTAGAACTTTTTAGTCTGTAACTTTATTTTATTTCTGTCATTAGGCAATCATACAACTTCACCAATCGAAGCCTAAATCTCATAGATTATCTTCTCAAACCCTACAAACTTCTTTTGTAACAGATTTTTTTTCTGCTAAAGCTTGTTAAAGTGGCGCAGAGAAATAGATAAGGGATTTAGTTTTAAGGTTTTCTTCTTCTATTTACAAAAGGTATTACAGCAGTATATACACATAGAGAAATATAACCGAATCTCTTAATTAAGTGGAGAGAACATTTACAAAGATATGCATAAGTACATAAAGGAAGTAGTTCCGTAAGTATCTTTCAACACCCCCTCCCCCCCACCCTCAAATTGGAGCATGTAGATCATAAACGCCCAACTTATCAAGAAACAAACGAACTCTTTACGACCAAATGATTTGTTAAAGATGTCCGAAAGTTGGTCCTTCATGTGAATGTAAACTGTTTGGATTGTACCATTGATGATCTCATCTCGAACAAAATGTATATCGACCTCTACATGTTTTGTACGCTCGTGTAGAATTAGGTTGGCACTAAGTGAATTACGGATTTGCTATCTAAATTTATAGTCATCACTTTTGAGTGATTGAAGCCTAGATCACGAAGGAAACGTTCAGCCAAAGCAACTCCTGAGTGAGAAATGTCATTGCTCTGTATTTGACTTCGGCCGATGATCGTGAGACTGTTGGTTGCTTTCTTGTTTTCTATGTAATGGGAGAATTACCGAGTTGCATAAAATACCATGTAGTAGAGCGACGTTTCAAGGGACAACTAACCCAATCAGAGTCACACCAACCATTAAGTGAATTTTTGAATTAGCTCACAACAAGATTCCTTGGTCGTGATTGGATTTCCAATACCATATTGTTCTCAATGTTGCGTTCCAGTGATCTAAACGCGAAGCTTTCATAAATTGAGCAAGTATATGGACTAAGACAACATGTTTGGTCTCGTTAACGCTAAGTAGATGAGACGGCCTACAATACATCTGCACACTTCTGGATTTGTAATGAATGGAGATTCTGACCGTGCTAATTTGTGATTATATTCCAATGGCACAATAGCGGGTTTAGCACCAAGTAAACTAGTATCAGAGATAACATCTAAAGCATACTTTCGTTGAGACAAGTAGATACCGATTATGTTTCTAGCAACCTCGAGACCAAGGAAATACTTGAGTATTCCTAGGTCTTTCATGTGAAAGCAAGATGAGCGATACACTTTAAAGCGTGCGAATTCTGTAGGATTACTGCTACTTATGACCAAATCATCAACATAAACAAGAATGTGAAGAACATGGCCATGACGGGTAAGGGTGAATAAGGAGTAGTCTGAACGAGATTGAGGAGAACCATACGTCTTGACTGTAGTAGATAGCTTTGAAAACCAGTACTGGGGAGCTTGTTTCAAACTGAACAAGTACTTATGTAGGTGACAAACCAAATTAGGATCAGAGGATTCAAAACCTTGAGTCAACTTCATGCAAACCTCGTCATTCAAATCACCATGCAAGAAGGCATAACGAACATCCATTTAATGTAGTTCATAACCTTTAATAGCAGCAGTAGCCAAAAAAAAATGGACAGTACCCATTTTGGCAACATGAGCAAAAGTTTCACCATAGTCCACTTCTTCAGTCTGATTATTTCCAAGCACCACCAACTGTGCTTTACACATTTCCAATGTACCATCAGATCTATATTTCATCTTGTAAACCCACTTATTTCCAAGTGCTCGTTTTCGTGGCGAAAGTGTAGTAAAACTCCAAGTCTAATTTTTCTGTAGTGCAGTAATTTCAGATTTCATAGCCAATCGCCAATTGTCATCACGACATGCTTGCTTATAGTGTTGAGGCTAGAGAATAGCCGTAATAGCTGCCAAATATGTATTATGTCTCTCTGTAAATCGTGCGCATAACACATAATTAGTGATCAGATATTAAGCCTTCAATAAATTACTCATCGAAGAGGAAGTAGTCACCATGTTTATGACATACTCTTTTAGTTTAGCATGTTGCCTTTTCTGTCTATGTCTACGGCTGAGTTGTTTAACTGTTGATGCATCAACAACTGGTACAGATGCCACGGTAGGACAGTCCAATGTAGCAGGCATTGTTGCAGTATCATGTGCTGAGGATTAAGATGCAGTTGTAGATGTGGACGCAGCATTTGAATCAACAGTATGTGTGTCCACAAGTATTGGAAAATTATCAACAATAATATCATCAAAGAGAGTATCAAAGGACCGAGACATCAGAGGTGTTACAGTCATAGGAAAATATAGGAGGATGAAGCCTCTGTAAATGAAATCTCATCTTCTGAGAAAACCATGTTCCTCGAGACAAACAATTCTCCATGTTTTATATCATACAAACGCCATCCTTTTCTAGCGTGTGGATAATCAACAAACATACACTTATGGGAATGAGAAGCAATCTTTCCCCACCATATACTGATTATGAGCATAGCATAAAGATCCAAAGACTTAAATATGATTGTAAGAGGGAGGTTCTTTATAAATCAGTTCGTGTGGTGTACTGCAATACACACTCTCTCCAAAAAATCAATAGGTAAATTAGATTGAAAACGCAACGAATGGGCAACATTCATGATGTGTTTGTGTTTCTGTTCTATTGTGGTGTACCAACACACAAAGTTTCATGTCAAATACCATGATGAAGAAAGAAGCCATATATACACTAGAACTCACTACCATTGTCATTGAGAATCATTCAAACTTTGGCATTGAACTGTCAATTAACCAAAGCCAAAAAATGTTTTAGATGGACCTGATTTTCTTTCTTTTCACGCATCAGATAGACCTATACGCCACGTGAAAAATCATCAACAACTGTTAGAAAATAATGACCTACCATATATGAGGGCGTACGGTACGGACCCCAAATGTCACAATGAATCATATCAAAACAATACTCGATTTATTATCATATAAAAGGAAATGTATTTCTGGTTGCTTCGCATAAAGACAAATAGAACAAGTCTTATGAAAATCGCTACTACTACTAGAAGATTCAAAATCTGGAATAAATTTCAAAGTTTGAACAGATGCATGTCCCATCTTATGATGCCACAAGTCTGCTATGTCCTCCGTTTGAGCAATAAGAGCTCCCACACTCTCTGTACCTTTAAACTGGTACTCTCCATTTTGTCTTTTACCAACCCCAATCATCGTCCTCGTAGTGCTTTCCTGGAGAACAATAAAATGATCAACCATTTGAGCTACACACGAGTCTCATCCATCAACTAACCAACTGATATCAAATCTGATTTCGTTCCCTTAACATAGAAAACTGACTATAATACCAAACCAGATCCTAAGTCAGTTGCTACCTGACTAGTAATCCATTCTTTATCATCAGCTAAAATGACTAATACCGGTGGAATTCTTCGTATTTTTTGCAAGACATATTGCTTTCCAGTCATGTGGCGCGTAGCACTCATATCCAAGATCCAAATTAGAGGTAAAGAATGCGTACCGGTTAAGGTGTTAGAATGATTCGGAGGTGCATTAGTAGTCGTGCAGTAACCAAATCTGTTACAGATTTCCGCTGCTCATTTGTAATACTAACCACATCGTCTCTATCAGGGTCTGTGATGATGTAATTTACGTGATCAACTAGAGTTATAACAGTGTTGGCTTGAGATTATCTGTGATAGCCTTGAGGGTTGAGTTTCCTCTACCTATTCCTCGAGTTGACACAAGTTTGGAATGTGGCCTATCACCCCAGCACTTCGAATATCCCAAGGTAGCAAAACAGTTATCTAAGTTGTGTCTAGTACAGGAACAATACTTGCATGAAACAAGTTTCTCTTCATCACCTCGACCTCTGTTTTGTGAGTCATTATATCGAGGTCGAGTCTGAGCAGAGGATGCAGTCACTTCAGAGTTAGTTTCATGAAGCTTTTGATTCTTCTGCAGAACTTCGTCTTGGCGTACCATATTGTACGCCTCTTCAAGGCCAAGTAGTGGTATGCAAAGTAAGAGTATATCTCACAGATCTGAACAGAGTATCATCCAAACGTATAACAACTTATGTACCATATCCTCCTCGCAATCTTTGTCTTACAATTCATTCAATCTACAACTGCGTTTACCACACTTAGAAATACGTAGGGGGCGATAGCTTGCAACATTATTCTAAATCTTTGTTAACTTTCCATAGTATATTTCAACAGATATAGTTCACTGCTTGAAGTTTGCAGGTTCAGCCTTGATTTGCTGTTGTTTTGGTCCGCTACTAACAGCGTACCGTTTACAGATGTTTTCCCACTGGTCATATGCCACAGAGCGATGTGAGAAATTCGAGCAGACTCATCTTAATCCATGACACCAACAATGCATTGATTGGTGTCCGGTCTTCATAATCAGGTGAATCAGGTAACGATTTAGATAGAGTACCATCGAGAAATCCAAACTTCTTGCGAGATTCAAGGACAGTCTTGGAACCACGTGACCACTCTTCATAGTTTCTTCCATTTAATAGAGGATGCAAAATAGTTTCACAAGGAATGTAAGATGGTTACAAATCATAAGGAGAAATTGTTTAGCGTTTCTCAACCCGAGTAATAGAGGTAGCAGGATCGGACATATTGATATAATCAGAGAAGAAAATAATGTTTAGTGGATAGACTCCGATATCATGTTAAAGTGCCGCAGATAAAGAAAGATGATTTAGGTATAAGGTTTCTTCTTCTATTCACAAAAGGTTTTACAACATTATATACACATAGAGAATATAACATAATCTAATCTCCTAATTAAGTGGAGAGAATATTTACAAATATATGCATAATAGATAAGGGAAGTAGTTAGGTAAGTATCTCTCAACAAAGCCCAACGGATACCCATTACTTAATGGGTAAATACGTATAACTCCTGTTATGGGTATTTATCCATGTTTGTTTTTTTTTTTTGTCAACAATCAACCATTTGATTGACAAGACCCGATCCATAGCCTAAATATTCTAGCTGAATCAGGTGGGATTTAAACTCACCACCTAGTGCCAAGTTAGATCAGCATCCGTTTTAAACCCATAATTTTTTTCCTTCTCAAAGCAAAAATTAATTTTTACGGATTTTGGGTCTCCATTGTTAACATCCCTTAGTCGAATAGATAATTAAACATCGACGTAAATATAAGAAAAAACAGACACGAACAAGAACGACTAAGCACCCACTTAGATAATTCTCTTATCTAACTAGCGATGAGAGAATACTTAGAGAATTAACCAAAGGAACTTCTTCAAAGAGATTTTTCTCTAAAAGCAAAAACTTGTATGTTTTATTAAGTTCATTCGAATCGAAAAATAATAAAATGCGAAGAATGTTGTATTTTGGAATATATTTTATTGTTTTTTACAATTAAAAAGAAAAGTAAAAATTGTAACCATAGATATTAGATTCATTCTTTTGTTTTCTGAGATAAAGTTATGATATTTACAAATATTTTATATTTATTTTAGATATATTTTGTGTTTGCTAAAAGTTATGTTGCAACAGATTGTACATAAATGACTTCGTGAGATTAAAAAAATATTTCATCATTTCTCTTTTTATATAATGTTGACAAAAGAAGTTTTGTTGCATCCGCCTCCGTTACCTACGGATAAAGTTAGACAACAGCGAACTAGTTGTGATATTGACATTTTACTTCTTTTCTTACTCATTCAATTCTTTCCTAAATTTCAGACCAGAACATATATATCAATTTAACAATAACAAAAATCCCGAAAAAAAGTAATTGGAAACACATTATTGAGGGTTTCTTATAATCCAAATTTGGTTTGTAAACCTTGGTTTTGATTGGTAGCAAATCAAAGGTCGTTTGCTTCGTTTGAAACAATGGTTTGCAAACGACCTTCTCTAAAAAAATGGTTTGGATTTATTTTTGGTCGTTTGAAAAAATCATTTGCAAATAAAATATTTACAGTCGTTTGTAAATATAAACGGTCGTTTAGTTTTGTATTTATAGATTAAAGAAGAACATATGATTTATATTATGGTTTAAGATGAAGAATTATTTGTTTATATTTAAAATTCTAGTCATTTGCTAGTATTTAAATATTATTTAAAAAATAATAGTTGTAATTTATATTTTTATTTTTATATTAAAAATTTTAAACTATATTCTATTCCATAATTTTTAAGAATAATTATTTAAATAAACTCTTATATACTAATTTTTATCTTGTTACACTATTAAACTATTGCATAGTGTTACTAATCAACATTAATTTTCAAATGATATGTATTTGAAAATCTCTTTTGCCAACCACTCTCTTTAAACGGTTGTTTTCAAATGACTTTCGTTTTAGCCACTCATTTTTTTCAAACGATCTTTTCAAATGATATTATCCATCGGAACCCTTGTGAAGGTTTTGGAATGATCCATGAAAACATTGACAATTATATAATCTATCATATGTTTTTTATTCTCTTATTAATTGACAAAAGAATTTTTGTTATTCCATTTGTCTAAAAAAACAGTGATGGTCGTGAGATAGTTTTTTAGATTTGTTTAATATTCACTGTATGTTCATACTTAATCGGATATTTTTCAACTTCAGTTTCCTCTTACCAGTTAGACCACAATTTCTATAAAAATTAAATCTCACAATGTTTCCAATGATTATTTAATCTTTCGACTCCCATATGTTTGGCTAGAAAAATACATTCTTATTATCACTTAAATGTAAATTAATTATTTATATGTATACATGACTGTCATTCAGCAAGTACTACAAGAAATATAACATAGTACCCAAAAATATGAATGGTATACATTTTGTTTCTCTCAACAATTGGACTGACCAAATCTAATCTATAGCTTAAAAATTCACAACTTAAAATTAATTTTTTGATCTACTATATGTAGTAAAGAAGAATTCAACTCTTTCATTAATTAACTAAATTATCCTATTAAAAAAACACTCTTTTAACCAATCAGGATTTGGATGCTTATCTCTGGAGAATCTTGTATCAGTTACAACTCTACTGATACCTCCTATAACGGTTTAAAAAAATTAAATTTGAGGTACAAAGTCGAATTAGTAATTTCTAGTTTTTTCTTTTTGAAAACTATCTAATTATAGAAAACCACAATATTAGAAGATCAAACTAGACGTTGATTGAATTATCATCAGCGTTTTTGTTTTTCTGAGTTCAGAAAATTTTCGATAATGTCAAAAACAAACGATAAAAATTGTTGTTTTTTCATATTTTGTTTGTTTTTCTGGTTCGGGATATTGTTGTATAAGAATCCTACGAATTCCTTGTATTTGTCTCTAAAGATTTTGATCTTATCTGTTTTGTGTATTTGTTTTTTATTTAATAATTGATAAAACTTTCTATAACAGTCAACGCACGAGACTGAACCAAACAGTCAATGAGTTAATGATGGATCACATTGGTGTATGACTGAACCTCATCCACAATCTACTACGCGTATTGCGTGCATATCTTCTTTTGTGATATCAGTGCAAAAAGTTTCAATGTGTGATAAGAGACTTGTACACGTTTACTGTGTATGATTGGTATACATAATCCATGCATATTGGTAGCTGTGAATATGTAATCAGCAAACACTTGACATGTGATCAAGTTGCATTTTTTTTATTAGATAAAGCCATGGTATATGAGAATTTTCACATATTTATATATCTAAAATTTAGAAGCAGTTTTTACCGTGAGATATTCTAATACATTCACACTCAATACTGGATATTTGAAATGTGAAGTTTATAGGACCAGATATCTACGAAATATTCATAATTGTAATGAGCGTGACACCTTATACCATATTAGCAGTGGCGGAAGTATTTGTGAGGGAAGGGTATCACTTGACACCCATGAATTGTAAAAATCTACTTGTATATATTAATTTTTCTAATAATTGACTCATTTTCTAAATTTTTATTGACACCCATTAAATATAAATTTAACTCTAACCTAATAAAAAGTTACTTAGCCCAATAAAAAGTAAAAAATAAGACCATATGTATAATTAACCTAATTGATTAGTTGTTTATTTTATTATTTTTTTGGTATCAAAATTAAATCTTCTTTCTTTATGGTCCTCTTCAACTATTTCTACGTTTATTTACAAAAAATCCAATAAACTTAAGATTTACTACTTGATCTCCGCTAAAATTCAAATTAAGTTACACAACTTTTATAAATTCTAAAATTAACTAGTAGTTGAATAATTAAAAAGAGACACAAAGAGTATTAAAAGGTATAATTGATTTTATTATTATTTTTGAATTCATTAATTTTTCAAGTGATTATTTTCTCTATCTCTAGTATCATTAGTTTTCTGATTGATGATTTTGTCAATCTCTAGTATTGAAAAACATGTACTTAATAGTGACTAATTAAATAGTAATATACAATTTTCAGAATAGGAGTTAGCGTCAGATTTTTGATATATATTATTTTTATTGATATTTTTTTTAAGATTAAATTTATATGTTTTTCTGTACAAAATATTTTGACCTTCATTGATCAAAATCATGGCTCCGCCACTACATACTAGTAGTATGACTCTAACTGACATCCAAATTTTAGAGGAGAATTGTCATATAGTGAAAAAGTAATAAGTCTTTCCAACTTGGTATATTATCTTTTTTTTTATATAAAAAGATTTCACTTACAAAACAATTACAACAATAATGTTTGAATCGGGTCTAACACAAAGAGGTAAGTCCACAATCCTAATTAAAAGAGGAAAAATTGGGCGAGGGTTCTTTTAGGGTTTTGGAGAACAAGAATTGTATTGTGAATAGGATGATTGCCGAGTACAGTTTATTGCTTAATGTCTAGTGCCAAAAAGCGGATCATTTTTTTGAAGGACCTCTCCCTCTATTTATAGACTATAGAGACGGTTACAAAGTAGATTAGATAAAGGAAAATATACAAATTTTTAGGTAAAACTGTATCTAGAAGATTCTTGCAAGATTTTCGGAAATTTTCAATGTCGGAATAGGAAAATTTCCATTTATTTGTTTGCTGACGTGTTGTCCAACTTCCTTCAAGTTTCAGCGTGCTTCCGAGAAGAAATTCTCCCGAGTTGAGACTTCGAAAAACTTGCCGACTTCAAAACTTAGAATTTGGCCCATTGTTTCTGTGGAACGAAGTAGGATCTTGGATCCACCTCCAACAACTGTCACCCCAAGACTCGGAAAATTATTGTCGAGTTATCGAGTCGGGAAGTTTCCATTTCTTGAATCTTCGGGCCACGTGTTACTCTGCGATTGGGTTATTTGAGGTGGTTTCCTTGATTTTTGCGTGCTGAGTAATTATTACTGTTTGGCGTCGCTTTGGTTTCCGGTAAATTCCTATAAATACCGCGCCATCACTCTTTTACCACTCACTTCATTTTTGTGATTAATCCTTCTATCTTCATTTTTATCTCCTTCTCTAGAATTTTCTTCCGACTTCAAAAGTTTTCTAATATATTTTGAGTACCTTAAACGGAGATGGGTCTTGATGATTTTGAACTTCCCAATGTTGTAGAAGGTATGAATGCTGCTCTCGATGAAATGGAGACTCACCCTACTGGGGGATCTTCTAGAGTGACCAGATCTTCTTCTGCACCTACACGAGACATCGTTGAAGTTCCTTCAAGTTCTGGTCGTGGAACTTCACGACCTGCGAAAATGCCAAGGGCTAAATCGCCTAGGACTGCTTCTCCTAGAGTCGTTACTCCTGGATTAATTATCCATGGTAATGCTTTCGGTGTTTCTCGGGAGAGAGGAAGGGGCGTTCCTGACTTCAGTTTCACATATGATCATTCTGATCCAAGGTTAATTTTGATGTTTCAGACAAAATGTGTTAATCTAATGCGTCAGATCAGGACATCATTAAAGCGTCTCCCTTCTCCGGACCAAATGGAGAATTGGGAAGAATACGAAGAGGCTGTGTATCTGCTGTTTCGGGTAAGTTCTTTTTTTTTAAAATCTCAGTTTCATCGTTTTATTTTTTCTTCAAATCCTCTAACTTTACTTTATTGAAGTTTTTGTAGTTTATCGCGTGTTTGAAAAACATTATGCTTCAGCGCGAGAGGTCCCGCGCTGATCCAGACAGGAGTGTTTGGAGAGGAACTCTGGCTGAGCTGGCCAAACCCAACGCGAAGTGGTGGAGGCAAGGTCCCAACTTACTGCCACCAAAGAAGAACTCGCTCGTGTGAAGAACGAGTTGAAGGTTGAGCGCGAGAACGTCATCTGATTGGTGGAACAGAATGCGGCTTTGACAGAGTCGCTTAAGTGCGCTAAGTCGGACCGGAACATGGCCTTCAAGTCTACCGAGAAGGCCAATGACAAGCTTCAGGGGCTCCAGACCAAGTTGGACTCTATAAGGGAAAACTTCGACTCCCAACTTCACTAGGTTCTAAATGACGAGAAGAAAAAGATCTTTCAAGATCTTCAAGATCAATTTTCCGAGTGCTTCAACCGAATTATTGCTCGGTTTAATGATCTGGATAGGAACCTCGAGGCTCGGTTGGTTTATACCCAATATCTTGGGTCGAAGAGTGCTTTCGAACTACTCTCTGCTCGGGGTGTCAACATTCCTTCAACAGTTATGGACTCGATAACTGCTAAAGTGAATGAGCCCAAGTAAGTTGTCAACAGCGAGAACTTGACGCCATTACTTCCTGGAGACTTGGTCGTTCCGGTTTTCGAGATTGGGGAAGCGTCAAATAGCAAAGATCAGACCAGGAATTAGTATTCCTCTTTTTTGTCTGAATTTTTATATTTTTCAGAGTCATCCCTTTGATTCTTGTAACCGTCATTTGGCTTTTTATAAGTCATCTCTTTGATTCTTGTAATCGTAGTTCGGCTTCTTATAAGTCATCTTTTTGATCCTTGTAACCGGCAATTGCCTTGTAATTATTTACATGTATAATGAACAACGTTGTTATCTTAATATGATATTATTCATTTCGACTTTGAAATACGAATATGAGAACTTGCTAAAAAGTTGTCTTGTAATTTTGTATGATAATTAGACAAGTACAAAGTTTTAATTTTCGAGGTCTTTTCTTATTTTTACGAAGTTTTAATTTCCGAGCTAAGTTTATATCCTAAGTTTGAGAGTTCGATCCCGTTTGTTAGGAAGAGAAATTTTACTGTTTGGCGTTTAAAGTTGAGATTTTAAGACTCAGTTTAAGTTTAAAGAATATCGACCTCGGAAATAACCTTCATAGCAATGTCGCTTTTATTTTTAATCTGAATATTTTTGTTTACGTGTACAAAACTATATTCTATTTTTATTTGAGAACTTAATCTCGTAATTCTGTACGAAACTATGTTTCGTCTTGTCGAGTATTTCACCTCAAAAAATATGTACAAAGCTATGCATTGTCTTTCTGCGAGAATTTGATCTCATGTTTTATTTCTGATATTAGGTCTCGGTTTTGATATTTGCGAGAAGTTGGATCTCGCCTTATGCGGGATTTGAGACTTAGCTTTATTAGTAACAAGAATTCCATCTCGGTGAGGTTTTAAGACTCGGCTTATAGAGCGGAATTTTATGACTCGGTGAGGTTTTAAGACTCGGTTATATTGAGCAGGATTATACGATCCGGTGATGTTTTAAGACTCAAATTTGAATGTTTGCCAAGAATTTAATCTCAGCAAATTCTGCGTAGGATTGTACTCTGTTTCGTGAGAGTTTGATCTCGTCTTTTTCGGGAGTTAGGGTGTAACCCTTTTTTTTTTTTGACCTGAGATGGGGACTTAAAAATTTTATTTTGTTATAATTGCACCCGAAGGCTACCTACGTACCTCTTATGGATCAAGCCAATACGTAGTTCTGATTATATAATTAATTAGATGAGGATGCATCAAGTAACGCATTTAGATTGCCGAGTCGGTGTATCTTTAATAGTAGTATCGTTTCAAGTTGATGGAGTTCCAACTTTGAGGAACCATCTTTCCTCCCATTCTAGCGATCTTGTAGACTCCTGGTTTTATGATTTCACACATGATATACGGCCCTTCCCAGTTGACGTCGAGTTTTCCTGCGTTAAATTCTGTCGTGTTTTTAAACACTTTTCGGAGTACTAGATCTCCTACTGCGAAGTATCTTCCACGAAATTTCTTATTGTAGTACTTTGAAGCCAGTTATTGATAGTTCTATACACGGAGAAGTGCCTCGTTGTGTTCTTCCTCCAAGTCGTCGATGTTGGTTTCCATTCCTTCATTGTCTGACTTTTCGTCTTTGGGAAAATGTTCTCGACGCATAGTTTGTACTACTATTTCTGATGAAGCCATTGCCTTCATTTCGTGAGAAAGAGAGAAAGGAGTTCTTCTGGTTGAGCGTCTTCATGTTGTCCGGATCAACCACAACACGCCATTCAACTCAGAAGCCCAATTTTATTTCTTTTCTGAGAGTCTTTTCTTTATTCCATCTATGATCTGCTTGTTTATTGCCTCGGCTTGCCCGTTTCCTTGTGAGTTTTGCAGAGTGAATTTGCTCACTTGGATGTTCCATCTTGAGCAAAAGTTAGTGAACTTCGTCGAGATGAATTGAGATCCGTTGTCTGTTACAATCTTTTAAGGCAGCCCATGTCAGCATATAATATTCTTCCACACAAACTTAATTACGTCTCTATCTTTGATGTGCGAATAAGCCTCTTCTTCGACTCATTTTGACAAAGTAATCTGTCATGACAAGCATAAAATATTTTTGTCAAGATGAGGGCAACGGTCCGACTATATCCATCACCCACCGCATAAATAGATATGGCATAGCTGCTGAAGTTAGCTTTTTAGTTGGGGCGTTGATAATGTATCCATGTCGTTGACATTTTATCGCATTTGGCTGCATATTGCGCACAATCCTTCGCCATCGTTGGCCAATAATATCCGAGAGTTTGAATCTTATGTACAAGTGATCTTCCGCTGTTGTGATTTCCACCAGCTCCATCATGCATCTTTTTCATGATTTTGATGATCTCGTCACCGTTGATGCAAGTGAGGGAGATCTTGTTTGTACTTCGCCGATATAACTTTCCATCAACTTGGGCATAGAAAGCGCACTTGGCTTTAAGTCGGCGAGCTGCCTATCTATCCTCTGGTATTTCTCCATCCATAACGTACGCAAGAATCTCGTCTCGATAGTTGGTCTTCTGTTCACTGGATTGTTCAATGTCTGGCATCTAGGTGTCGGAGTCGTCCTTAGCTTCAGCTTTTGCTGAGATAAGTTCAACATCTCCTTTCAATAAACTTATACTTAGTTGGTCTATACTATCGACTGGTATTATCCTTCTTTGAATGGGATCTGTTGTAGATGCGAGAGCAAACGCATCAGCTGAAGTGTTCTCAGATCGGGAGATTTTGCTTGTTGTGAACTTGATATCCTTTGTCAAATCCTTGACAACTTTGAGGTATGCTTCCATCAGGTCGTTTTTTGTATCATAGCCTCCATTCACTTGGTCAACTACCAGTTAACAGTCACAATAACATTCTACTTCAGTTGCCCCGATCTCTTTAGGCAGTCTGATCCATACGATCAATGCCTCATATTCTGCTTCATTGTTGGATGCTGGAAACGCAAGTCAGAATGATTGTTCCAAGATTTCTCTTGTCGGATTTTCAAGTCGAATTCCAATTCCCGAATCATGTTGTGATAATAATCCGTCAACGTAAATCTTCCAAGTCTTAAGAACTTTGTCTGATTCTAAGGGTTCCACGTCGGGGGCCAGTTCAATTAGAAACTCGGCCAGTACTTGAGACTTTGCACTTGTTCTTCCTTTAAATTCGATATCGTATGCACTTAATTCGATGGCCCACTTAGTTAGTCTTCTGGACCGATTTGGACTATGTAGAATCGTTCATAGCGGGTGATTGGTTAACACAATGATAATGTGAGATTGGAAGTAAGGTCGTAACTTCCTTGCCGAGGTCACACTGCTAACGTGAGTTTCTTAGTAGTCGGGTATCTCGAACTAGCACGCTGCTCATTGCTGATGCTGAGACCACAATGAATAACTATAGAAGCTCTCCGTCTTTTGGTTTTACAAGAATTGGTGGGGTTAAGAGATGCTCTTTTAACTCAAAAAAGGCATTCTCGCACTTCTCGTCCCACTTGAAATCTTTGTTTCCTCGCAATAAGTTGTAAAATGGGAGACATTTATCCGTCGAGCGTGAAGTGAAGAAATTTAGAGCGGCTATTTGGCTAGTTAGCCTTTGAACCTCTTTTTTGTTCTTAGGAGAAGGTAGCTTTTCGATTGCTTTAATATGCTTTGGGTTTGCTTCAATTCCCCTTTGAGTGACTATGTAATCGAGAAATTCTCCCGAAGTTACTACGAAGGTGCACTAAACCGGATTGAGCTTCATCTGATATTTGTTTAATATTTGAAAGCATCATGCTAGATGTTCAACGTGATCTTCAGCTTTACTAGACTTCACAAGCATGTCGTCAATGTAAACTTCCATTGTTTGTCCGAGTTGATCGGCAAACATCTTGTTGACTAATCTCTGGTAAGTCGCTCTGGCATTCTTCAAACCGAATGACATTACTTTATAGCAGTAAGTTCCGCAATCTATGATAAACGCACTTTTCTCCATGTCGTCCAGGTGGATCCGAATTTGATTATACCCCAAGAAAGCGTCCATGAATGAAAAGAGTTTGTTTCCGGCGGTTGCTTTGATAATTCTGTCAATATTTGGCAGTGGGAAAATATCCTTTGGACAAGATTTGTTGAGGTCGGTGAAATCCACACATACTCGCCACTTTCCGTTCTTCTTGGGAACGACAACCAGGTTGGCTAACCATTCCAGGTATAGGACTTCAACGATTGATCCGCGTTCGGTTAGCTTTCTAACCTCATCGATTACAGCCTTTGTTCTTTCTGGCCCTAGCTTTCTTTGCTTCTGCTTGATGGGCTTGTAAATCGGATCAACATTCAATTTGTGGCTTGCAATCTTCGGATTGATCCCACTCAGATCTTTAGTCATCCACGCGAATATTACCACGTCTTGTTCCAGAATTTGGGTCAAATTGTCTCGATTCGACTTACTCAGATTGAACCCAATGCTGACGCATTTGGACGGGTCTGTTAGATCGATGTTGACGAGTTCGACGCTAGATTGGTCTGGCTTTTCTGGAACATGAGGTTTCGTTAATGCTTTCCTTTTCACAGTCGTCGTGATCATGCAAGATTTGTTCTATAACTTCAATTCAGCGATAAAGCATGTCCGAGAAATCTTTTGATCTCTTCGAAGCATGTAAACTCCTTCGCTTGTCGGGATTTTCACACACTGATGGTAGCTTGATGAAATTGCCTTCATTGTATGGATCCAAGGTGTCCTAAGTATCATATTATAAATTGGTGATTTATCTACTACCAAGAACTTAATCCTTCTAGTAATTCCGGCAACTCGGACCGCTAACTTGATAGTTCCGATTGCATTTATCGTGCTTTCATCGAATGCAATCAACGTTCTTTCCACTGGTTTGAGTTGTGCGTCTAGTAAAGCCATCTTATCCAACGTCTTCTTAAAGATTACATCTACCAAACTGCCTGTATTGATGAGGATCCGAGATACGTCGCAGTCGACTACTCGTAATTTGATGACTAGTGGGTCGTTATGTGGGAAGCTTACTCGTTCAACGTCTTTGGTGGTGAATGTAACTTCCGAATCGACCGGTCCTAAGCTTTCTTGGACTGGATCAAGGTTGACTGCTGCTACGACCTTCCATTCGTACCTCTTGATTGACCTTATAGTATCGTCACAAAATTGTTATCCTCCCATGATTACATTGACCTCCACTCATGGGGATTCCGATTTTTTGGTTTTCCCAACTTGTTTTTGCCGTTTTGGTTTTTTTTGGCACTACTGTCCTGGTTTGCCGCTTTGTAAGCTGCTTCTCGCAATTCGATTTCTTTTCGCTTTTGTGTCTTGAACTTCTGAGTTTCTTCCTCTGAAAGATTCAAATCTCCCTTGATAAATTTCTCGGCAAGTAGTTCTTGTAACTGTTTGCACTTAGAAGTGAAATGATCGGTCCTATTATGAAAGGCACAATATTCACTTCGGTTGTAAGTGTTGTTGAACGGCTTTTTATGAGTTGGGCTGTTAGTTTTGTTGACTTGGAAAGATGTTGCCGAGATTGCTTTTCCTCTGTAACTTTGTTGTCTCGACTCATGGTATTCTTCTTTTGACTCCTTAGCTCCAGATTCTTGATGAATTTTCTGTGTTCTGGCGAGGATTTTCTTTTCCTCCACGTAGTCTGCTTGCCTCGTTGCTCAGCATAGGGCATCCGAGATCGTACTGGGATGGTTTACGAAGAGATTTCTCCGCAGGGCCTCGTCCGTAACCATTCCGGTTCTTAAAGCCTCAATAGCCATGTTGTCGCTGACTTTGGCTTTAGTCAAGATTTTCTTAAATCTTCCGAGATACGACTTTAGATACTCGTCAAATCCTTTCTTCAAAGACCGTAGCTCCGATGTAAAAGTATCTTAGTTGAAGAATAGGGCGTATTGCTTCATGAATAACTCGGCGAGTTGATTGAAGCTCTCGATCGATCCAATTGGTAACTTGGTAAACCATACTACGGCGTCGCCAGTAAGATTCTCGGCGAAGAGTTGGCAGTAAACTGCGTCCTCCTGGTCGAGATTGTAGGTGGTCCCGTTCATCATGACGTTGAAAGCACTCATGAATTTGATTAAGTCAGTAGTCCCATCGTATGTAGGGCACCTTATTCTTGGTCCCCTATTTACCGAGACACTTTTTAGCCTTGGCGTGAAGGGCGAGTTTCAAGCTTGAGCTAAAATTCATCCAATCTCTGGTGCCGAGCTGGTAGCTTGATGGAACTGAGACCGCATGTCCTCCATCATAGTGTATACGACTACTGCGTCCATTGTAGTCAGCATTTGCAGCCCTGATGTGTTTGGCAGTGTAGTCTACCCTGGTCATGTTGGTTGGTTGTGGACTAGAAATTGCTCCAAACAGGTTTCTTTGAACGCTAGCCAATACTTTTGCGTAGTCAGGAGGCTACTTTCGTTTAGACGAGACTTAATTCTGTCGAATCTTTCCGAGTTTCTTCAATCGGAGGCTTCGAATTGTGCTATCATGTTGCGCACCAAAGTTTTGATTGAAAGTTGTCCTTGAGGCGGACCAGGGAGGGCGGCGACTTCCTGAGATTTTTCTCTGTTCTCCTCCTGAGTTTAAACAAAGTTCAAGGATGATCCGAGAGTCAGATCAATGTTTTCTTTGAGGTTAAGGTTCCTTCTTTCAGGTGAGCTAACGGTTACTTCGTCTTCCACCATCCTCTGCTTCATGTGCACTCTTTGTTCACGTGTAAAGAATTCCTTCGATGTCCTCCCCACAGCCGGCGCCAACTATTCGAACTGGGTTTAGCACAAAGAGCTAAATCCATGATCCTGATTAAAAAAAGGGAAGATTGGGCAAGGATTCTTTTAAGGTTTTGGAGAACAAGAACTGTATTGTGAACAGGATGATTACCGAGTACAGTTTATTGTTTAATGTCTAGTGCCAAAAAGCGGATCCTTTCTTTGAAAGACCTCTCCCTCTATTTATAGACCATAGAGGTGGTTACAAAGTAGATTAGATAAAGAAAAATATACAAATTTCTAGATAAGACCGTATCTAGAAGATTTTTGCTAGATTTTTGGAAATTTTCCATATCAGAATAGGATAATTTCCATTTTTTTGTTTGCTGACGTGTCGTCTGACTTCCTTCAAGTTTCAATGCACTTCCGAGAAAGAATTATCCCAAGTTGAGACTTTGATAAACTTGCTGAGTTCAAAACTTAGAATTTGTCCCATTGTTTCCGTGAACCAAAGTAGGATCTCGAATTCACCTCCAACAAATGAATGATCCGACTATTGCGCCACATATTCATTTCATGTATTGTTTCGCTAATGTCAATATATAACCATAAAATTAAATAAAATTTTTAAAACTAGTCTCCGATTAATCTCCGTATAATCTTCGATTAATTGGTTTGGCACTAGGCCTTAACTGACCGCCTAGCAAGATTCAAAACATGGGTTTTACCTATTGTATGACTTGTTGTGAGCTCCCGATTTGATGAGCAGTCCATGTTATTTAAAAAAGACGTTGTATGACTTGTATTATTAAGTAAAAAGAATTCTTAATTTACTTTTTAGACGTATGAAACTTTATCCACTAAATATCGACAGTTGCTCGGAGATTTCCAATATAGGGATGGCTTCCACATACAATTTAAATCTATGGCTATCATCAACGAACGTAAAATAACCCGCAGATCCTCATCATCCGAAATAGTCAATTGTTCCTCCTCATATCCCACCGATAGTGGATAGTAACTCAAATCCAATTTAACATTAGTTTCGTCGAATGCAAACCTCTGGCATACGCTAACTAGTTATACATACTACATTTATGAATACTACTATTTTCACAAGTTATACTCAGTCTCATTCATATTTTTTAGTTCTCCTATTGCAAGAACTCACCGCTATTGGATCCTTTCGACTTCTAATCTACAATACACTATGATTCAACCACTGCTATCTATTTCTTACTAATTTAGGCTTCTACTCGACCCAAAAATCATGGTAAATAAACCCCTCAATCGCATCCTAAATGAAATCTTCAATTTCCAAATCTAAAACCAAATTTGGATTCAACCTAGAAGGACATGACAAACGAAATAACGATGATACAGAGCTCGACGGAGATGTATGATGGTGGTGGTGGTGGTGGCAGTGGACTCGTGGGAATCACTGGTGGTTGGAGCTCTGTCATTCTCCTCTTCGACGAAGTGTATGGACTTTCAGTTTTTTCTCTTTTATTTTTCTTTTTGTCAACAATTAGATCGAGGCTCGATCCATAGCCTACCCCAACCCTTAAAATTTCTATTTAATCTAGCAATTGCATAGAGGGGAGGAATCGAATCCTAGATGTCATAGTCATTAGCTGGATCATCATAACCACCAGACTGAGAAGCACTTAGCCTCTTTTAATTTTTTCATATGATTTGATTAAATTTTATTTTAATTGGAAAAGAAAAGAGAAGAGCAGGTGGCTTTTAGTTTAGTGGCAGGTAGTAAGTCCACTAAAAGCAGACGCATTTTCACATCCCGGGATCGAGTCCCCCCCCCCCCCCCCCCCCCCCCCCCCNNGCCCCCCCCCCCCCCCCCCGCCTACATTATGTAGGAATTTGACTAATGGGCAGGCTAGTTGTGGCCCAATGTAGACAAAAAAGAGAAGAGCATTTTTGTCCAAACCCATTTCATTAAATATAAATGAGTATGAAGATTAGTGAGGGAAAAACGCCTTATTTCTTAATGAACATTTACGCATGCCGATTTCTTAATGAACTTTTTAACCACTCTGAAATTTCAATTCGTTACTTAAAATTTTAAAAAACCTACATGAACTCTTTAATTGTGGCTTATTTTAAAATTGATTGTTAGCTCCGTTAGTCAACAGTTAAGTCTCCATCATTCCATCGTTAGGCGACAAGTGTATGGTCGATTTAAGCAACACGTGTACGGATGAAAAAAATAATAAAAAAATTAAAAAAGTTTAAAAAATCAAAAAACAAATTTTAGAAAAAATATATAAAAGTATAATAAATTAAATTAATTTTTTAAAATAAAAAACTAATAAAAATAGATTAATATTTTAAAATTAAAAAACATTAAAAATAAAATAAAAATCATAATCAAAATAATAAAATACAACCTATTACAACCCAAGTACTAGGCTTAGGCATATTAAGCGGAACCGAAAAATCAAAGCGAACCTTGGTTCGGTATCGGTTCCAAGAAAACAACCGTTCAGTTCCAACTTGTAGGTAACTTCGGTTCTCGGTTCGGTTTAATTGTTTTTCTAAAAAGAACCATTTGGTTCCAATTTTTAGGTAACTTCGGTTTCAAGAACCAAAAATTACTACATAGGAACAGAAACTAGTTTATACTAAAATACTTTGGTTACTTTTGTGTACAACTAATCATATTTTTTTGAGTTTTTGGTTAGAAAAAGTAACCATTCGGAACCGAAACAATATCATTTTAAGACTCATTCGGTTTCACTTTTCGGAACCGGAACCAAAATGAAGTTAACATGTAACCATTAATTCAAAATTCGTAATGACTTGTACAAATCTTCAACAAATCGAGTATTTTTCACATGGTAATAGGTGTTTCATCATAAAACTTTCAACTCTAAAATTATCATGTCGAAAACACTTGATTTGTTGAAAATTTCCAAGGTTCGTGAGGAAATTTGAATTGGGGTTTTAGAGCTAAAGATTTTTCGAATCGGGTGGATTATAATTGTAGTTGGGTTGTAATGGGTTGTATTTAATTAATTAATTTTTTTTTTTAAATAATTTCTAATTTTTGAATTTTTTTAGTTTTTTAAAAGTATGCTGATTTTTTTTGATTTTTTATTTTTTAAAAGAAATTTATTTTATTTTACTTTTATATATTTTTCTTTACAAAAAATTTGATTTTCTGAATTTTATTGATTTTTTTTTAATTAATTTTTTGGTCGTACATGTGTCCCTTAAATCGGCCGTACACGTGTCGCCTAACGATGGAAAGATGGAGACAGAACCGTTGACTAACGGAGCTAACAGTCAATTTAGAAATAAGACACAATTAAATAGTTCATGCATGTTTTTTGAAATTTTAAGCAACGAATTGAGATTTTATACGGGTTCAAAAGTTCACTAAGAAATTAGTATTGTGGTAAAAGTTCATTTAAGAAATAAGATGTTTTCCCGATTAGTGAGGGATATAGGAGATTTGACTCTATAACTTTGTACATTTCAAAATTTAACTCATCTCATATGGCTTTTCTTTTACTTCATAAAGATTTTAACGAAGTCAATTTTCGTATAATGAATAGAGATTTGATAGAGGAATTTTAATAAATATCTTTTTTGATATGTCCATTTTTAAAAAATGTTCATTCATACCTATTTCTTTTTCCTAATTTTCAAAGGAAATGATATGTTTCGAAAAGAGGCACGTTAAAAAAAAAATTTTTGAAATTCCCCTATATTAATATGACATGTTTAGAAATTTTGAAGAATTTGACCTTCAATAACCTGAAAAGTCCAACAATTAAAAAACTATATGTACCAATTTTCTTATTTCTTTAATTTTATTTACACTCTATCCTTTAATAAAAAATCAGATCAAAATCAAAATAATATTTCCAAAAAATCATATAATTTATGTACACAACATTCTATTCTATTTTATATAAAATACAATTTTTCATTATATTTTCTCCCTAATGTAATGCAACTTGGGCACACTTCAAACCAATTGCGATCTGATTTGAGGACTGCAAATTTTGATTAATGCGATTGTCCAAATATCATATATGAGTGTTCATTATTAAAAAAACATGCATTATATATGACCAATGTATAAAATGAAATAGAATAGAAACTTGCATTATATATGAAATAGTATAGAATAAAAGATTGCATTCTATATAGACCAATGTTATTTTGCTTAGAACATATTTGTTTTAAGTAATTTTTGTTCATTTAAAAAAAAAATCAAGCTATCATATATGTCAAAAGAAATCTATGTTTTCTTACAGAATTTGTAAATTTGAATTACCTTTTTATCAAAAGATATAACGTAAATAAATAGAATGAAAAATAAATATTTAAGAGAAATCATTTCTGCAAAACTTACTATTGAAATCATTTCTGAAGTAAAACAGTTTTTATAGGGTTATTCTAACGATGAGAAAATTATTTTTGAGCTTAAAATTTATGAGAAAAGTAAATAAATTTAAGTCCTAAGTTTTACTACAAAACTTTTTTGGACCCTATAACTTACTAAATTTTTTAGGACCTTATATCTTACTAAAGAATTTTGGGTCCTACGACTTACTAAAAAAGATTTATAATGTAAGGAAAAACTTTAACTAAAAATTTGATTCAAAAGAAACTAATAATATTTTTAGAAATGACCTTTAATTTTTTTAGATCCTGCTTTAGATCTCATGTTACACGTGTTAAATGACAGTCCTACATAGTTGGCTATTATTGTGTGTCATATTTATGGGCTTGATTGGTTAAGTAACTTTTATTTTTTTGCTTTAGGAATTTGACTTTATGTCTTTATGTAGATTTTTTGGCAATAAGTTATAGCTATAAATTTCTTAAAATGAAAGCTTGATTGGTAATATTTTTAATATTTTTAATATAGATGTTATAGATTTATAATAGATATATAATGTTTTTTAAACAATAATAAATATCTTCTTTTTTGTTAACAATAGGCCACAACTGGTCGGTCCATTAGCTAAGTTCCTACATAATATAGGCAGTGAGACTTAATCCCGGGATGTGCAAGTGTGTCTGCATTTAGTGGACTTACCACATGCCACTAGGATAAAGGCCACTGGAATAATAAATATCTTAAAAACAATAATAATATATGTTTTAAATTCATAAGAAATATATTATATTTTAAATTATATAATAAAAATCTAAAACATATAAATTTATAATAAATATATAATATTTCAAATAAAATAATAAATATCTAAAAGTAATAAATATAGATACTAACAAATTTATATAATATTTTGAATAAAGTAATAAATATCTAAAATTAATAAATAATAAACCTAAGATTTTTGAAATAGTAAAAATTGATCTACGTTTTTTATTTGATAAAAGAAATTGATCTACGTTTACTCATTAATTTATTAGATGGACTGAAATCCGTGTGCTGTGTACAAAAAAATGATTTATATGTTAATAAAAATTGATTTTAAATTTGTAAAGTCAATAATTTTGGATTGTAGACTTTTGGCTTTCTACAGCCAAAAATTAAAAAATTTGTTTTGTAAAGCAATCAAAGCCAAAATTTAACTTAAAGCATGATTGGGTAAATATTTTTGGCTTTCTAAAGCAACTACAATTATTCCCAATCACCCCCTATATTTTTTAATTATTTATAGTGTAGTTGGTAACTTAATTTTGGTGTAATACATGATTATTTGGTCAATGCTCACTTTGAGCAGCAGGTATCAGTTAGATATACAACATCTCTTACAATTCACGGGAAAAATATAGTATATACTATACTTTATGTATAGTACATTTTAATATGGAGAATATAACATTATATGGAGAATATAACATTACACAATTAATTATCAAAACTCACAACTATACATATGTCATGCTAGTATTTAGCTTATAACAAATGTAGGAATATATAAATTTTAGGAGAAAATCTGTTTAATAGTCGAAAAAATTGTAAATAAGATCACGTGAGTAGAGGTCAACCAGTATCTGCTCTTCTACATAAGTGACACAATTTACGTTGTCTAGGTAGGTCTCAGGGAGTAGCTATGGGCTTAAAAATAACGAAGTTGAGATTTGTTATTAAAAAAAAAAGCAAAGAGGTCGTTGAAGCAAATCGCGAGTCTCAGGATAATGAAGATGAGATTTGTGTTGTTTGTCAAGAGCCACTTGAGCAGGAGGATGATGATCGAACCCTTGTTAACCTTCGATGTGGTCATCAGTTTCATCTCGGTAATGTTTTGAATTTGCTTCTTTTCTGTATTTATTTGTAGATTCACTCACAACAACTACTCAACTCATAGTAAATTAATTAACATACTTCTACAGATTGTATTGGTACATCATTTAATGCAAAAAACAAGATGAAGTGTCCCACATGTAGGAATGTGGAATCAGGTCGATGGAAGTTTGCACTCGGCCCTCAAAATCCAGATTTCCATGTTGCTAATCCAACCGGTTATCTTGAATTCACACCTAACTTGGTAATCACTTCTCTACTTTTGTTTCTTCTCAATCTCATATACTTTTATATTTGTTTGGATATATTAGACAACATATTAATGACCTTTACTGCTACTTCAGCCACGCAGGGCTGGTTTAAGTACTACTCTACCGGTCTGCCCTAGTACTGTTATGCCACAACCTAATAGTACATCAATGGATTCTCTCTTGGGTTCGACGCCACAACAACAGCAAAGTGAAACAAGTTTGGTGAGTAGTCATGCTGCTCAAGAGGATATTCTAAATCGCATGATTTATGGTTTTGACACCACAATAAGTAACCACCGACAAGGAAGAAACAATAGTCTTGGTAGGGGAAGTGGAAATGGCAATGAAAGAAGCGATTCTACGGTGGGAGAAGCAGAAGAAGCAGCTATCGGTTGTGGTGTCGGAAGAGGAATCAGTGGAAGTGGCTGCGGCTGCATCCATTGCAGACGGTTCTTTGAATTTATTGACAATCTCTAGCATTCTTCTGAAAGTCAAAGAGCAAGAAAGTGGATTTTTAGTTTACTTTTTTTGTTATGACGCTTTTAGGATTATGTTATTTAATAATTTGAGAAAAGCTGGGAAGATTCGTTTAAAGATTTCCGGCGATCATTAACAGGATGGCGCCACCGCCGGGTTTTCACAAGTCGAGAGTGTGACAGAAGGACCCGCATGGCTATTTTAAAGGTTCGATGGTTAGGCTTTTCAAGATGGTGGCGGCAGATCTAGGGTTTCGAAGATCTGATCCTCCTCTGTCGATAATGGCACGGATTTTGACGACGACGGCTTCTGCTCTGGTGCTTTTTCGACGGCGATCTCGGTGGCGATACGGTAGGCGTTTTACACGGGGTTTTCCTGAGGTTGGTTCTAGTGTTCTCATGGTGAGTTTGGATTGGGTTTCCATGGCGATATCCACGGCAATTTTCTGGCGATGTCCCCGGCGAGTCCAAATGTCTTTCCGTGGCGATTTAATGGTGATGCCCACGTTGTTTCTTCGGTTATATCACATCCTCCTCTAGATTCCGATCTATGTTATGTCTTCTCCTCGCAAAATTTTATCTTTCCTCCGGATAGTAAGTTGGGTGATGAGTTTTGAAAATCTGTTATCTCTATATGTTAACAATGATGTTTTCATGGTTGGCCTGAAGTTACGAGGCTGTCTCATGGTACTAGTTCTAGGGTTTCATCCCTACATTACGGTAAGCTTTGCTTTGGACTCCTTCTAGCTCGATTGAATTTGTCTGTTCCTTTCATTAACTGGAAATCTGGTACTTACGGATTTTCTGATTGGTTTTCAAAGTTATCGAATCCGTTACAATTATGTCGTCAATATGTCCTAACTTATGTTGTGACCCATGTTGCTGTTATCGATGAACCTCTTTGGCCTTCACAGGCTATGTGTCCTTAT
>OVAX01000853.1:0-62126 GCA_900406405.1 Lepidium africanum | reverse complement strand
TTTTACAACGAATTTGCAACGAAAAAAGGCGTTGCAAATCTGTTTTTTTGTTGTAGTGATACTGCATCATCCATATAAATTTAGAACCAAAAAAACTCATAAACAATATTACATATATTGAATGAGCATAAACATTCATAGAAACTTATTAACCTTACAAAAAAAAATTGTTTTTGGGTTATTTAGTATATTAAAAAAGCAAGAAAAAGTAAAGTCCCGAGATAGTGAAAATCAGGTCGTTTTCCAAACAAAAGAAATGGAGGTTAATTTGGAAAATACATGTTTGAAACTAGTTTATGGGTAGAAAAGATAATCTTTCATGTTAGATACACTACAAGAATACAAGGGCAGTTACCATAAAATTTTCGACGAAACTTTTAGGTCACATATTTACCGATGACTTCTCGACAAAACTGATTGGAAAATGCATAGCGGTCAGAAACCGTTGGAAATGTACGATGCAAAAAGAGTCGTCGGAAATTGTTGGTAAAATTCTGACTGTTTCCATAGAAATCCGACGATATCGTTACAACCGTCGGATTCTGTCGGTTTTTTCCGACGGTTTCCCACTGTCTTTGTCAGTCACCGTAATTTGTTTTTGATTTTAAAAAATTAAAAAAAAATTCATATTCCATCGAAAACGGTCGGAAAATATAAAAATATAAAAAATATAATATACGGTCCATCGGAATCCGTCGGTACATACCGACCGTTTCCGACAGACACCAAAATATTATTTGCTTAAAAAAAATTTTAAAATAAAATATATAACCCGTTGCAAGCGTTTGGAACATTCCGACGGTTGTAGTTACAATAAAAAAACACGTTCTAAATATGATGGTGCTTTTGTAACCGAAATTAGATATTTTGGTCGGAAACCGTCGGAAACTGTCAGAACTTTTCCTCTATAAAGTTCAACGAGTTGCATTTCTCGCCATCACACTCTGTTTTACGCACACTTACATTTATAATGTCGAATTCGAATTTTCGAACATGGATGGATGCACCACGTATCGATGAAGCAACACGTTTACTAACAGAAGAGTATGCCGCTGGGTTAATTTTATGGAGTTTGCAGCTTATCAGAGTGTAACACTGGAATCAGGTAAGATGTATTGTCCTTGTATAAAATGTCAGAATATGAAATTTCTTACTGTTAAAATGTCTGGAGTCATCTTTACCGTAGAGGGTTTTTCCCGAGTTATAAAATATGGTATTCGCATGGAGAAGATGATTCGAATGTTAACTATGGTAGCTATAACGAACATGGTAATGCTGGTGTAGTTGAGGAATCACCTAACATGGTACAAGAAGAAGTTGGTGGTAATCTTGGTGGTAGTGGTTTAGGTGGGAAATCAACCGTCCTTGTCGAAAACAATCTAGGTACATTTCAAATGGTGAATGATGCATTTATGGAGGATGTTTTGGTTTTTACTGAGGCTATAAATAGGGGAGAAGAACCAAAATGTTGACGCACATAATTTTTTTAATATGTTAGATGCAGCAAAACAACCATTGTATAGTGGTTGCAGCGATAACATGTCACAATTGTCAACCGCAGCTGAATTAATGAATATCAAAATAGATTACAATTTACCGGAGAGCTGTGTGGACGCAATTCCTAGTCACATTAGGAAACTCCTTCCTGCTAGATAACACATACGCGACATCGTACAACGAGATCCAGAAATTGGTAGCCGGCCTTGGACTACCATATCAGATAATAGACGTTTGTGTAGACAACTGCATGGCTGGAGAGAGAATTCGAATGAGATGTGTTGTCGTTTTTATCGTAAACCTCGATTCCAGGATACGGGTGGGAGGAAACGTATCCCTTACAAGAGGATGTAGTATTTGCCATTAGCGAATTGGCTTAGAAGGTTATATCAGTCGAAGCGTACAACAACTAAAATGAGATGGCATGCAAAACGTAATTCATGTGGTATGATAACCCACCTTTTAGATGCAAAGGCATGGAGACATTTCCAATCAGTATATCCCGATTTTGTCTAGGAATCGAAGAATGTATATCTCGGGCTTTCCACAGATGGCTTTAGACCGTTTGGTAAACATGGAAGACCGTATTCAGTTTGGCCAATGATGGTAATGCCCTATAATTTACCACCAACTTTGTGTATGAAGCCAAAGTTCTTATTTTTAACAGTTTTTGTACTCGGGCCTGCTCATCCACGAAGATCGCTTGATGTATTTTTACAACCTCTTATTTACGAATTGAATCAGCTATGGGAGAGTGGTATTACAGTTTATGACATTTATACTGCTGAAAAATTTCCAGATGAAAGCGGTGTTGATGTGGAGTATTAGTGATTTCCCAGCTTACAGAATGTTATCAGGTTGGTCCACCCACGGGTGATTGGCATATCCTCACTGTCAGGATAACATTGAAGCATTCCAGCTCAAGTATGGGTGGAAGACATCCTGGTTTGATTGCAACCAACATTTTCTACCCATGGATCATTCATATCGTTGGAACACATCATTGTTCACTAAAAACAATAAAGTGGTGTATGGTCCACCTCTGAAACCATACGGTGCTTAGATATTAAATAGCTTAGGGACTTTGGTGCTGAGTCTACTATGAACTGTGGAGGGAATGGTCATCTTCCTGTCGATGGTGTTGGGGAATACCACAATTGGCATAAGAAGATTATCTTTTGGAAGTTGCCTTAGACCATGAGCAATAGAGGTGTTGAATGATTTATTCAACTATTGACTCCATGCAATGGAGTTGTTGAATCTTTAAACAAAGTTACGTGGACATTAACATGTTGAATCCATTCAACATGTTGAATGAATAAAATAATATTAAAAGTAATAAATTATGTTCGAAAAAAATTATTGGTATGAGAGAGAATGATGAGATAAGGATATGTGTCCATATATTATTTGGCATTGAGATTTCAGATTTTTATTTATCTCCACAATCTTGTAATTTAATTATTTTTTGAAAAAAAAACTATACCAAAATCTATAATTTTTTGTACTCTATAAATAGACATTTGTTTCGTTTAATTTGGACACCGAAAAAAAAATCTTCTTCTCCTATAATTTTCAATTAGCATTCTATAAACTTTTATTTTTAAACACATTTTGGGTATATGGACCCCTATGATAACCCTTTCAATACCCAAAATTCTAGTAATTGTCTTCTACACTACCAAAATTCCAACAATTACCAATTTTCTAATCAATATCTCAATCAACCACACCCTCAGACTTTGCCAAATTATGGATTTGCACCAAATTTTGCAATGCCGTCACGTGTTCTAAATTACCATTCATATCCATATTATGCCTCGATGATGCCACAATCATCTTAGCAACAGAATTTCCAGAATTTTCAACACAAATGGTTTTTAGTGGTATGAGCAGCAGTACAATGTAACCAGTCAAAGTATGGAGGAATCAACCCCTACTCGCAAGAAAAGCCCCAAATGGACTACTGATCAAAATTTGGTGCTACTAAGCGGATGGATTAATTATGGAACATACAGTGTTGTTGGAAGAAACCAAAAACGTGAAGCGTATTGGGGCAAAATTACTGAATATTTTAATGAACATTGCTCATTTCAACCTCCACGAGATGAATCTTCATGCATAAATTATTTTAACTACATGAACAAAATACTGGGCAAATGGATTGGAGGTTATGATAATGCCAAGCGTCTACAACAAAGCGGGTGATCAGAAAATGATGTATTAGCAAAAGCGCATGAAATACATTCAAGTGATACAAGTGTTTGTTTCAATTTAATATTAGAATGGTATGATATTTGTGATCAACCACTNTAATATTAGAATGGTATGATATTTGTGATCAACCACTTTATGGTAGTCAGGTTGGAGGAAATACTGGATCGGGAAGTAGTGGATCTAAGAGATCTCGTGAGAGTTATGCAAGTGATTCCAACTTTGTGGGTTTCATTGCACGTCCAATGGGGAGGGATGCAGCCAAAAAGAAGGGTAAAAAGAAGGCAAGGCCACAACTTTGGAAGTGGTCAATGAAGAGTGGAATGACTTTAAACAATTCAAAGAGCAAGAGTTGGAACGATTGGACAAAATAGCCATGAAACAAGATGAAACAAAAGAAAGAATGAAAGAGCAGACTGAAGCTAAGAAGATGAATATGTTTTTGAAGCTAAGTGAAAAAGAGCATCTTGATGACCGCCAAAAAAAGATACTGGAGAAGCTTAATAATGATTTGTTTGGCAATTAATTGTTTTCAAGTGGGTTGGTATTTTCAATTGTTTGTCATGTCTACTTTAATAATGGGAGTCTGTTTTTTTATCATTGTCTTTAGTAATGTATGTCTTTATTTCCTACTTTAATAATTCATGTTTGTCAATTCTGCTTTAATAATGTGTATTATTATTTCCTACTTTAATAATTCATGTTTGTCGTTTTGTCTACTTTAATAATGTCTGTGTGTTTTGTCAATTTTGCTTTAGTAATGTGTCATAATCATTTCTGTATCAATAATATTTTCTTGTCCGTTTCTTTGACTTTTATGAAAAAAGAACCCATAACTTACGACTTTTAGTGAAAAAACATAATATTTTAATCTATTAATGTGTAATGTAATGTTTGCTTGGAGTCTGATGATTTCAAGCACTCATTTTCTTAAAATGAGAGCACATTTTTCTATTGATGTACCAATACCAGAAATCTCATCATACTGAAAAAATCAATGGATCCATCAGAATTTCCTTTTGATATCGAAGCTTACAAGAAACAGTGTGAAATTGAAGAAAAGTATATTGTCAACCGGTTTAGGGAGCATCGTAAAAAAACAGAGGATGACTACACACCTCATAATAAGAGAAACAACTTCAAAAGAGATCACGTAGCTGTGAAATAAAGATTGATGACTACTTTGCCAATCAACCTACATATGACGACACAATGTTTTGTCGGTGATTTCGAATGCGAAAGCATGTTTTTCTTTGGATCATTGAGGATTTATCAAGCAATGATAACTACTTCACTCAACGATTTGACGCAGCCAAAAAAGAAGATATATCTCCATTAGCCAAATGTACCACAGCCATGCGAATGTTAGTATCTGGTGTGGCAGCGGATGCTGTTAATGAATACATCAATATAGGAGGTACTCCTGCATTGGAGTGTTTGCGTAGGTTTTGTAAAGGAATCATACAATTGTATGAACAAGTGTATATGAGAGCTCTAACTCAAGATGATCTACAAAGAATTCTACACGTTGGTGAAATGCGAGGGTTTCCATGGATGATTGGAAGTATTGATTCTATGCATAGGGAATGAAAAAATTGTCCTACTGCGTGGGAAGGTCAATTTACTCGGGGAGATAAGGAAACCACCACTGTTATTCTTGAAGCAGTTGCATCTTATGATCTATGGATCTAACATGCTTTTTTTTGGATGTCTAGGCATATTGAACGACATAAATGTTCTAGACTGTTCTCCAGTGTTCGATGATATTAAACAAGGAAATACTTTAAAAGTGAACTTCTTCGTGAACCAACGTCCATATAATATGGCATACTACCTCGCTGATGGTATTTATCCTTCTTATCCAACGTTTGTCAAATCTATTAGACTTCCTTAAAGTGAACTAGACAAGTTAGGCACAATATCAAGAAGCATATCAGAAGGACATCGAACGTGCATTTGGAGTGTTACAGGCTCGATTCAAAATCATTCGTGAACCTGCTCAGATGTGGGACATAGCCAATTTGGCTATCATTATGAGATCATATATCATATTACATAATATGATTATTGAGGATGAACGAGATACATATCTTCAAACTTGGACTGATTACGATCAATCTGAGACAAATGGGTCTAGTTCCCCGCTACTATTCTCAACCAATGTGCTCCATGCATTTGCAAATCATGTACGTTCTAGATCTGAATTGTGTGATTCCAATGTACATCACAAATTGCAAGCGGATCTAGTCAAACACATTTGGACAAGATTCGGATAGTCTCATGACTAAAGAGATTTTTTAATCACTATATAATTTTTAAGAGTTTTATTGTTTTTCTGAGTTGAATTTGTCGTAATAATTAAATTATGTGTGTTTTCTAGTTGTGTGTTGTGGGTTTTTCAAAGTGTGGTGTGTTAATGTTTATGTATTGTATTACAATTTATTTTTCTTTTTTGTAATTTTTTATGTTTTAATAATAATATTTTCGATTTCTTGTATTATTATTTTGGTTATTTTAGTTTTAGTTATTAATAATTAACAAAAATAATATATAATATATAAATAAAAATAAGAATATAAAATAAAAATAGTGGGTATGGTGTTGAATTTTATTAAACAAAACTATTGTAGGGGTATAAAATTTGAAAGAGTGTTGAATGATTAGGTGGAAGAGAGATAGAAGATGATGTGGAGTGGAAAAAGAGAAAAATGAGGGTGTTGAAAAATTGAACCATTGTTCATAGTCGTATTGGAAAACCACCTTCTTCGCCACTGTTTGGACGATGCACATCGAAAAAAATGTATTTGAGAATTCGACCAATCCAGTGATGAACGTGCAAGGGAAAACAAAAAATAATCTCAAATCGAGATTGGACTTACCAGAAATATGTGATCGAAGGTCCCTTCATATACGAGAAAATAGCAAAGTTGGTTATGTTCCTATCTTCAGATTGGATAAACAGAAAAAGATTTGTTCTCTCTCCATCATGTATTTGATGCTAAATACCATTTCCGAAATATATGACAAACCCTTATTCCGTAGGATGCTTTTTTCGATTGGCTTAAACATAAGGTAAAATTTTTGGATGGGTACGCATCTAATTTAAACAACTGTATTAACAGTAAGGTAAAATTCTACTAACATTATCAACAACCTCCCGTCTTTTCAAATGACCCAGATCCAGATCCAGACCCAAAACCCGACTCATAACCTGACTCCAAACCCCGATATGTAGTGTAGAACCGTAATCATTTCTATGTGAATATTTTTATAACAAATATTTTTATAAAAATTATGTTTTAAAATTTTATTTATTTATCTATTATTTATTTATTTATTTATTTATTTTAAAAAATCTTTAAATATGTCGGAGCCCGACGACAACCGACGGAAGGACTTCTGACCATTCTCGACGATAACATTTCCGACGGTTTTCGACAGTTAATTTTCCAACCGCTTTTGACGATTACTTTTCTGACAGTTGCCGACGGTCCACTTTGTGATCGACGTTGACGGCTGCTTGCTCGACGGTTGTTGACGGAATGTTCTCCGACCAACACTGACAGAAACCTTCCACCCGGATGGGTATCGGAAACCATCTTTTTGTCTGACAGTTTCCAACCACAAATGCGTTTCCAACATTTCATAGTGACCCAAGGTTTTCGGTCTGAAATGGTCGAAACGGCCGCTTTCTAATTGTTTTCCGACCATTTCATCCATCGGAAAGGACCTTGATTTCTTGTAGTGATAGGTATGGGTCATTTGAGTATCGTCACCTATTTTTCTTATTATTGGTACTTAGCTGGTTACACAATTAAATTTCCAAATGTTTAGACTGTTTGCAAATGACAAAAATTCATAGTTACCTCATTTTAAAGTTGTTTGTAGATTATTTAGTATTATTACCGGACATATGAGTTCTTAAAAGTTCCACTGTCTAAATAAAAAGAGTATGTTTTTATTTATGATAACGAGAGAGAGTTTAATAGACTCAAAACCCAGATGAGTATGTATTAAATATTTATACATATTTTTAGGTATAGCCTTACAAAAGAAAATCTGTCTTGTAATTTGGAGTATATAATACATATTCTTCTCAAACCTCTTTCTAACTCTCAACACTTAAAAAAAAAACACATACACACAATTTTTATTTCCTTCTCACAAATCTTACCATCAAATTTACTCTTTCATTTACACTTAATCTCCTCTAAAAGAAACAATTAATGGAACGTGACGACTGCCGGAGATTTGAAGACTTACCGGAGCAGGCGACGGAGAGAAGAGTGAATAATAATCCAAAAAAGAAAAGAAGCAAAGATGAAGATAATGAGAAAGTTGTTTCAAAGCATCCAAGTTTTCGAGGAGTTAGAATGAGACAATGGGGAAAATGGGTTTCTGAAATCAGAGAACCAAAGAAGAAATCCAGAATCTGGCTTGGTACTTTCTCCACGGCTGAGATGGCGGCGCGTGCTCACGACGTAGCAGCTTTAGCCATTAAAGGTGGTTCTGCTCATCTCAACTTCCCTGAACTCGCTTACCAGCTTCCTAGACCAGCTAGTGCTGATCCTAAAGACATTCAAGCCGCAGCTGCTGCGGCAGCTACTGTAGAAATTGACATGGAAGTAGAGACATCTTCTTCGTCTACTTCGCTTTCTCCTTCTCCTACTGTTACAGAAACTTCATCTCCGGCTATGACTGCAATTTCCGACGACGCATTCTCCGATCTTCCTGATCTTTTGCTCGACGTTAACCACAAAATCGACGGCTTTTGGGACTCTTTGCCAGATGAAGAACTTTTCTTCTCTCAAAACTATTAGTAACTCCAAAACGGTGTCGTTAAAAATCATCAAAAATTGTAAGATTTTTATCAATGGTTTTAAGTTTTTTTTTTGTTAAGTGGGAAACTGTGTAAGTAAAAGGTTAGTTGTGTTCTGTAACAATATGAGTCAGTCAGTAACAATTGTTGACAAAGTCCCATGTTTGTCTGTTTGTTTGTAGCCCTTTTTTTTTTTCTTTTTTGCCACAACTGTTTATTTCTCCTACATTTACTTTTATGTTCTGTCGACATAGATATTGTATTTGAGGAAATTTAGCTCCGACTGTGTTTTGTTCTTTTAAAATTTCATGAATCTAACACAGACTTTAAATTTGAGAATTACATATTAGCCATTGAAAAAAAAGGTCAAATTTGATTAATTTTTTGGTGAATTTGCTGTTTGATTGGTTTTTATATACTGTAATTTGTTGGTGTCGTTTTCGAGTTTCCTAATTTATCGGTATTTATCTTTTTGCCGTGAGCTTATAGGCCCTTTTAAAGTTGGAAATGAAAAGACCCAATGGCCCATCTTATTTAATGTGTGTGCTGTCTTTAATGTACGTTTTGTTGGGACTTATATTCATTCATATGCTATTTTCCTCTTCTTTTCTATCAGGTCATTATTTTCTTTTTTTTCTTTCATTTTTTGTTGTTTTATAACCAAGATTTTGGACTAAAGCTATACTAATTTTTGGACTTGGAAAAGCTTTGTTATTTTTGTCATCTACCTCATGTGTTTGAATTTCAATATATATTTTGATAAATGAGACGATTATCGAATACCTTCAGACAAACTGAGAAAAAAAAATTGTTTTCTTGTAAATGTTCTTTTATAACTACTTTTTTTATAGCTTTGTGCCAATAATAAATTATTTATTATTAGGCTTAACAACTTATTAAATAATCCAACATAATAATTGTGTAAACAAAACTTGTTTATGAGAAATCAGAGTCTAGCGTGATATTGATTAAGATTTTAAAGGTTATATTATAAATTCATGCTATGGTTTTAAGAAAAAATGTTTATTTTGATAAATAAGACAATTTTCGTATACCTTCCACAAACAGAGAAAAATGTGTTCTGTCAGTAGTTTACTTATTATTTTGATTAACTTCTATTTATTTTTTCCCAAAATGAAATGACTTTTTCCAACCACATAATTGTTTTTTTTAACAAGTAACTATTAGATCGACAACGGTCTAATTCATAATCTAAGTTCTCCAACTGGAATTGGGTGGGATTTAAATTTACCACTTGGTGTCTAGCTAAATCAGAGACAAACCAACTGGACCACTTGTTTTCTGGTATTGAAATAATTGTTAAACACTGTTTTTTTGTTCTCAGATAGAAGAATCTAACAAAGGGAGGATGGGTTAAAAAGCTTGGAGTTTTTTAATGATGCCTTATGGGCATAATTCACAAGTATAACAACATACGTATTTTCGTGATATAACCTTTTTTCAAAGGCTCACGGATTTGTGGAGCAATAAAACTTTGTATGTATATTTGTATAGAGAGTTCTATTTTGGTGTAGAATTCTTTTTGGCTGCCAAGTTATCATCATATGTGTGCTACAAATAGACTTGGAAGTGATTAGTATGATCGATTACGAGCTACTGAATCACTCTAAATGATTTTGCTGATCCTAAAATCCTTTGACGTATTTTGTGTATATATGCAGTTTCTGATGTAAATATATTTCATACGTCGTCACTTCCGTTCGAACTGGTTTTATAGCCATAATGTAATTGACTCAATGTCATCTTCGTAATACAGTTCAAAATTTGGTATAAATGGTCTTTTCAATTTACAATATTGCCAACTTTGGAGATATCTTGACGTTTACTAGTAAGGACTTAGAAGGGTTTAATTAAAAAGAATCAATCTCTCTTTACTTGATTTTAAACATATTAGTCTGTTTTAAATTATTTATAGAAATTCACTGATTTACAGCAAAGCAAAAACAATGGAAGACAGAAAATAAGCTAGATTAATTAATAAAATCTATTTTGCTTATAATGTGAAATAATAATATATTTTATCATCAAAATTTATAAAAATCAAAAACTTGTGTTTCAGAAAGATTTGTAAAAGAATTTTTTTTTTTTTTTGTCAAGCTTGTAAAAGGAATTTAGTACTAATAATTTGCAAGTTAAATGGATTTGTGATATACTTTTGGAAAAAGTTATTTTCTTAATATATGAAGGTACAGAGGTGCCTATGTGTTCAAATGTGAGCCGTATGTAGCATGGACATCATGGGGCCAAATCAACATCATTGTCAAATAATGACAACAGTCTCTTCTTGAAGATTATGGATGTTTTTTTTTTATATGGAAGATTATTGATGTTTCAATGTTTCGTCCTTATGTGTTGATAATGATTTTTTTTAACATTTGAGCACGACTAACCGACCAAGTGGTAAAACTCGATCCTTAAATATTCGAATATATTTGTTTTTAATGAATTTATTATCTGTCACTATATTAAAAACCACATACATATGTTTATAATATTTAAACTGCTGTATTTCAGTTACTATTTTAAAAGCAATTTGTCTAGACAGTTAAGTATGTTTTATCATTAACAAGTTTTAAGTATTATATTTTTCAGTAAGTATATATTTTAGAAGAGGTATTTTGACAAAAGAAAAACATGTAATGATAATATAAACATTTTAGTAACTAATCGTGTATGTATCAGCCACGGAACATACCACGGAACATAAACTTGTGGGTTTCTGATATTTCATTGATGTGTCACTATTACATAAATTTTCATTTTACATGTTATTGAATACAGTAATATTTATGTCTTTTTGTATAAATATCCTATATATAAAAAATTATCATGTATTATATAGATTTCACATATTAAATAAAATTATTCGTTTTATAAGCATAAATTGTTATGAATTGATTTAATGAATTATTTTATATCTTCATGAAGTAAAGAAAAAAATAAGTTAATATCTTTAGAAAAATGTATATAATAAATCGCGAAATGCTTTGGTTAATTATGTTGGTTAAATTAAATTTATTTCTGCTGATTTCTTCATCAGAATATAACTCTATAGAATCGTGGAATATTTACGTAATATTATTTGGGTTTTACTGAATTTGAGTGTACGCCCATGCATTGAATTTTATCAATTAACTGTTTGATAAAATAAAAATGTATATAATAAATCATGTTGATGTGATGTATCTAGCGATGACGTATAGACAACCTGGGGAATCCTAGGTGACTTAGATCCTTATATTCTAGTTTCCAAATTTAGATTGTATTCATCTTTTCGATTTTCACCTACTGGCTACATCGATCAATTATACTCGTCTCGACTTCGAATCAACTCAATCCACATAACCGAAATACATGCACTTCTAAGTCACATGTGACTACAGGATCCGAAATCATCTCGTTTTTGTTCGTGTATAAATTTTCCAAAAGTTCATAAGTTTTCTCTTTAATCTTGATGAGTCACGGTTCCAATAAGATACACTTTCAATAATGATCCTAACAACGTTTACTCTTGAATAACGTCCACACCATTCGTTTAAGTAAGTTAAAAGTTAAAAACAGTAGGCTTCACGTTTCAATTAGTGTTAACATTTATTTGGCAACTAAAACTTGAAAGAAAAGAAAAATTCGCTTACCCCGACATTAATTTGGAAAATAAGTGAAGATAGTGTCCTTAGAATTGTTTCCCTTTACGTCAAAAAAGGTTTTTTTTAATGTAAAACAAAATTGTAACAAGTTTTGTTTTTTCTTTCTAATTATAAAACAAAATTTTTGTTTTATAAAAAAAAAGTGTAACAAGTTTTGTTTTTTCTTTCTAATTATAAAACAAAATTGTTATCGCTAAGGGCAATTAGTCTAGTGGCATGTAATAAGTCCACTAAGGGTAGACACACTTACATATTCAGGAATCGAGTCTTACTGCCTATATTATGTAGGAACTTGGCTAATGAACCGGCCAGTTGTTACATATGAAGGTGACGCCAAAACTCAGAATATTTCTCAGAACTAGAACTAGGATAGTTTTGTTTCTTTGGTGGATTGGAGGGGTTGTTTACGGGACTCAAAGAATTGAAAAGAGTTTTTCATTTTTTCATTGTGAATTTGAAGCAGTTTTCTTGGTGTAAGATTTTTTAGAAGTGTTGAAAATGACGACAAATCAATAGGAGTAATAAGCATTCAGACTTTATATAAAAGATTTTGCGAGACTCAAACTTCTTATGTAAATTTCATTTTACTCTTATCAAAACTCACATTTTTGTTTGTAGTGTTAGAGAGTTTTCCAAATTATATTTTCTAGATTTTTGTCACCAAACTGGCTTCCAATTTTGTTTTAATGAAAATATGAAGTTTATTTGAGTATTAGTTAACAAAAAAAAATTGAAGTTGGATCTAAAAGAAAGTATTTGTTTTAAAGAGCGATTTTCAGCGAGGCGATCTCCGGTGAGGCGATCTCCAGTGTGGAGAACTCTAGTGATTTTGAAAGTGATTCTTGGTGATTTGAAGACGCAACCCTTTACTTCCAGATGAATCCCGATGTTTGTTCGCTTGGTTAATGATAGAATCGGATGCAGATACCCTCGATCTATGGCGATCCATATCCATTATTTGTCTTATGTCATCTATTTAAGACCAGATCCAAATGAGGATCCAATCTATTATGTTACTGATGTTTTGACATTCATATCTTGTAATATCATATATCGCAAAAAGCTATGATGGAATAATTTTTTCCATCAAAGCTCGATTCTCAAGGATCCTGAGGCTCATCATTTATTCCGATTATCTTATTGATTCAAAATCTCAATTTTTCCTAAGTTTAATTTGCTGGAATTTAAAATTTCATTTTATTGCTTTGCATTCGAGAACTTGGAGGAATCACCAAAACATGGTTTATCCTCTAGTCTTTTCCATGTTTTTGATGATCCTTAATATGATCTGTTCTCTGATCCTAATCTATTTTATGAAATTGGATATGATAGTTGTGTCTTCTATTCAAATTACTTGGATTAGCTATCAACTAAGATTAAGGGATTGTAATCATTGCTTGGTGTTAGTGACAGAATTTGATTTGGGTTCTCATATTTGTTACGAGAATGACTCAGATGGTTAATATTGTGATCCGAGTAATATCTACGTTGATATTTCTTGTGTTGATGCTAGATGTAAAGGGATTCGTCATAATCCATATCATCATTAAGTGGATTGTGACACCTGCTACGATTGAGAATTGGTTCCATCTTTTATTAAATTTGGACATGTAATAAGTGAGATCAGATCAAATATTACATTTTCTAAGCTTAAATTTGATGAATTCATAGGTATTGGATGATTATGTATTGCTATAAGCATTCTGATATCATTGATAAGTATGATCTTTTGTACTGAATTTGTGGATTTTTATAAATTATTTGATGTCCCCTCGTAAAACGGTTAATGATATCAAGAATAAAACTGGGAAGATAAGGAGCAAGAAAAAGGCTCTAAAATTTTTTAATATTTTTTATTATTTATGTTAAAAATACTTTGTTGGAATTGTCAAGATATTGGTAATAGAATTTCAATAAGTTATTTTAGAGATATTTGAAAGTAACACAAACAAGACTTTTTGTTTTTTTTCAAAGACTAAGAATAATATTTGTTATATGGAAAAAATTCAATTGCATTTGGGTTTAATATGCTAATAACCGTTGAACCAAATGGGTTAAGTGGGGAATTAACTTTATCTTATTCAGACCTTTATAATGTTGTCTTAAATCATAAAGAAACAAAATATGATTGATATATTACTAGATATTAAAGGACAAAAACATATATTACTTTTATCTACAGTGAACCGAACCAAAGTCCAAGAGATTATGTTTGGGAGAGGTTAACTATAATGGGTATGGTTCAGGACTCTCCATGGTTAGTCATTGGAGATTTTAACGAATTATCAGGTGACCATGAAAAGCAAGGAGGATCTTTGCATCATGCAAACTCCTTCATTTCTTTTAATTAAATGATTCAAGATTGTGGCCTAGTAGATTTTCCAAAGATTGGTAACTCATGGTCATGGAGAGGGGTACGGAACAACGACATAGTCCATTGTGTCTTGGAAAAAGCCTACAGGAATGGAGAATGGCATGATTTATTCCCAAGATCAGAGGTGGAGTACCCAGATATGATAAGTTCTGATCACCAACCTATCTTGAGAAGGTTTAATGGCCATGATTTTAAACAACATAAACAATTCATTTTTGATAGAAGATGGATCGGTAAAGCCGACTTCAAAGAGGTAATTAAAAAAAAACCGGAAGGGTTTTCCATGTCGTCGTAGAGTATCGTTTATTGGTAAGATTAAGAGATGTCGTCAAGATATTTCCTATTGGAGGAATAGAAACATTCCATCTGGAAGACAGAGAATTATGGATTTACAGAAAGTTGTTGAGGATTTACAAAATAGTAATGCCAACAATACAATTGAAATTACTAAGGCAAAATTGGACCTCAAAGGGCATATGCCAATGAAGAAGTTAATTGGAAACAGAAAAGCATAAATAAATGGCTGCAGGAGAGTGATGAGAACACTAGATTTTTTCACGCCCAAACAAAACAGAAGAGAGCAAAAAATAGAATTATTGGACTTATGAATAATATGGGAAAGTGGGTAACTAAAGACGAGGATATACTTGGAGAAGCTACCCGATACTTTTCACAGTTATTCACTACTAATGGTAGTGTCAATGTTTCATTAGATGAAATTCAATCCAAAATAACAGATTCAGATAATCATATGCTTTTGTGAAGGGCCACTGAAAAAGAGATCAAGAAAGCTCTTTTCATGATGGATCCCAGGAAAACACCAGGACCGGATGGCATGACAGCTCTTTTTTCAGAAGTCATGGAAGGTAATTAAGGAAGATGTCACAATATTAGTCAATGATTTTTTAATCTCGCGTTCTCTTGAACAAGGTTTAAATAAGATAAACATCTGTTTTATTCCCAAGATTTACATACCGACCAAGATGATGGAGTTTAGACCTATTAGCTTATGTAATGTTGGTTCTAAGATTATCTCCAAAGTTCTATGTCTTCGATTAAAGAGAGTCCTCATAAAGCTTACTTCTGAGACTCAATCGGCGTTCGTGGATGGCAGACTCATCTCGGATAATATTTTGATTGCTCGGGAAATATTCCATGCACTCCGCATAAACAAAGAGGCTATAAGAAAATTCCTAGCTATTAAAAAAGATGTGAGTAAAGCCTATGACAGAGTCGAGTGGAACTTTGTTGATAGCCTTCTCCAAAAATTTGGATTTAGTGATAACTCGACTTGATGTATTATGCATTGCATTACCAGTGTTGAGTATTCAGTTCTATTAAATGGTATACCTGATGGAAAAATAATTCCGCAACAAGGTTTAAGACAAGAAGACCCTTTGTCTCCATATATTTTTATCTTATGTTCATAAGTTCTCATTTCCAAGCTTAGGGAAGCTCAGAACGATAAGCTGATCATGAGCATTTCCATTGCGCGAGAGAGCCCAAAAATTTCACACTTCCTATCTGCTAATGACAGTCTGTTCTTTTGTAAAGCTAACAAAGAAGAGACTACTCAGATTCTGAAGATTCTAAAAGAGTATGAGATAGTGTCAGGACAACATATAAAAATTTGGCAAATCGTCAATCCAATTTGGTCATGCCTTACCAGATGTTAAGAGACCGGTGATTCACCAGATATTAGGAATTCACCAGGTTGGAAGTATGGGTTCATATTTAGGAATTCCAGAGAACATAGGTGGGGCTAAAACTAGAGTATTCACCTTTGTTAGAGAGAAACTTCATGAGAGGATCAATAGTTGGTACTCAAAATTTTTGTCAAAAGACGGTAAGGAAGTTTTAATTAAATATGTCCTTATGCCATTGCCGACATATGTCATGTCATGTTATCGATTACCAAAAACAATAGTAATGTAATTAAATTCAGTTATATCAAATTCTTAGTGGTCAAACACAGAAACTTCCAAAGGAATTCATTGGAAGAAGTTGAAGAAATTATGTAAACCCAAATCTGAATGAGGTTTGGGATTTCGGGCTTTGGAAGAATTACTGCACTCCTTGCTAAACAATTATGGCATTCATTAGACTTTCCTGAGTCATTATTTGCAAAAGTGATGAAGGGGAGATACTACAAAAATTAATGTCCTTTGACGGCAAAAACAAATTCTCATCCGTCATATGGCTGGCGGAGTATTTTCTCAACCCGTTCTCTGGTTAATAAGGATATTATTCAAAAGATTAGTGATGGAAAATCAACTATGGTTTGGCAAGACCCATGGATTCGAGGTGTTCGACCTCGTCCGGTAATTGGTGTAGGTCTGATGTTGTATCCGGACCTAACTATCGACCAATTCATGATTCCTAATCTGGGACATGACGCAATGTTATATTACAACAATATTTCGACCCTACTGATGTCCAGCTTATCATGGGAATTGCTATTCTTCGGAGAAAGAGACCAGATTATTAGGGTTAGCATTTTACCAAGACCGGTCGTTACACAGTCACATCTGAGTACCAAAGCGAGGAAACAAAATCATTAATAGAGGTGGGGCATTTTGGCCCAAACTTTAAGATACTTCAAGCTAAAATTTAGAAATTGAACTTCCCTAATAAGATAAAACATTTCATATTACAATCATTATCATGGTGTACTGCTGTTAAGCAGAATCTAAATCATCAGGGCATTAAGTGTGACATTCGATGCTCTCAATGCAAAAACAATTAATCATGTTTTATTTGAATGCCCATCAGCTACTCAAACTTGGGCACTCTCGTGTATACCATATGCGGTTGATATTTTTCCAGGAAATTCAGTTTGGTATAATCTTGACTATTTATTCTGGTGAATCCCAGACCGTGCATATCTCAAGATTTTCCCATGGCTAGTCTGGCATATTTGGAGAGCAAGAAATGATCATTGCTTCTCAAGTATTGATAGTGATCCGAGAGACATCATCTCTCAGGCATAAGGTGATTACAAAGAATGCTCCTTAGCACGAAGTGAGGTGATAAATAATCAAAAACCATAGGCGACTATTCACCTTACAAAATGGTCCTCAGTGGCTTCTCCTTTGACTACCAATCCAAGCTTCACAGGTTATAGATGTTTTGTGGATGACTCTTGGAAAAGCTCAGATCTACACTCAGGTCTTGGATGGATTTGCTTCCCAGATTCCATGGAAGGAGAATGTATGGGGCCCATGGAATACAAAGAATTCTTTATGCCCTACATTCAGAAGTTGAAGCCTTGCTCTGGGCGATAGAGTCGCTCCAATCCATTCAAGTTATAGAAGTTGAGATAGCGACGGATTGTGAGGATGTCTAGAAGATAATGATGCAACCTGAAGAGTGGTTGGCTTTCCAATCATATCAGGAGGACTATTCGAGGTTAAGTTCTCTTTTCTGTTTTCTCTCTCCATGTAATTTTGTGATCTTTAAATTATAAAACTGATGCTCTCGCCCGTATTATTAGAGAGTCAGCTAATAGTTTAATGTTATAAACGTTTCTTTTGCTTTTTTGAGGCATCTTAATATTATATGAGTTGACAAAACAAAACAAAAGAAATTTGAAGTTAACAAAAAAACAACATTGTTTTGAATAAATATATTACAACAAAAAAATAATAACAATGAAAGATAAAAATATAACTAAGTGGCGTTTGTCTTAGTGGTAGACAAAGCTGGTCCAAAGAACTGAGAAAATTTTATCTTTTTGAGTTCAAATATAATTTAAGGACGTGACTGTTTTAACCTAGTCTTGTTCCAATACAAATCAATTACAGATTTTTTAAGTTGATGAAAATAAAAGCATATAGAGAAGAACGTACAAAAAATCAGAGAATCTACGACAGATAAAGTTAGATATGGTGGGCTGTGGAGCACGTGTTAGGTGATGTCCGTACAATGGCCATTATAAGAACGAGACGAAAGTGGGATTTGTATCTTGTTATAACGTTGGTGACTTCCCAAAGACCAGGCTACTTTACAAATTACAGATGTATACAATACAGATGTATACAATTTCATTATGTGGTCTATAAATGGTAATAATATATATAATAATCAAACAGAACATTTTGTCTTTTTTTTTTGTCAGAAGAACATTTTGTCTTTTATTCCTTGATAATGGACCCATAAAAGACGATAAGACTGATGGTTGAGGCGATAACCAAATATTTGGGGCAAAGGATTTATGATTTGAGATGCGTCCGAATTTCAGGTGCGGCCCATTGACGTTTGGCTATATACCGTCAAGACAAGTGTCTATGTACAAGTATATAATTTGGTAAATAGCAAAGAAGAATTATATTTAAAAGAAAATAACAAATTAAAAGTTGTTAAGGATAGTTGTGTGTTATTTGATTTCATAAAAAATAATTATTTGATTTTTATTTTCTAAGTATGTTGTGCTAAATTGTAATGTAATTTTCTAAAGAGTCAATTGGCCTAATATACACAAAAATTTATGACATCTACTAACTATATATAATATGTGCATATAATCCATAAAAATAAAATATGATAGAACTCTCAGCATTTTTGTATCTGGTAACACGTATGTTACCGGATAAGTCATTTAGTATCAGTATGATAAATGTTAGTCGAGTACTTTATTTCGTATCCGTTAACAATTATATTACCACGGTAAATTATTTAGTATACCTATGGTCAATGGCAAAGAATTACAACACACAAAGAATATCTAGTTATATGGTAATAAGGTTGATTACATAAATCATGGTAGAAGTAGTAAACACACAAAAGTTAGCGGTTATGTGGTTTGATATCTGCGAATATATATAGTACATATTAATATATTTATTAGTTGCTAACATAAATAATTACGAGGTAACACATATATTCTCCGCTAACTTGTATAGATAGTATCCGGATAACATAAATTGCAAACGGTAAGCAACGAGTTAGATGGTACAGAAGCACGTACATGGTAATGCTCGAGTTAGATAGTCCCCGTTAACGGATATGTTATCCGAGTAACATATATATTACCTGCTTACACATAATTTAGCAGACAAAACATATGTCAACATGTATAAGAATATGCTAACACTAATATTAGCAGATGAAATATATGTTAACGTGTATATTAATACGCTAACACATATACATGAGTGACATATAGTATCTGCTAACTTATAGATTGCAGTTAATAAATTTAGTACCAATTCCATTACCAACATCATCACCACCACCAACACTGATCACTCCAGTACCATAAATGTAGTTTCGTCGTCGTATTGTTGCAACCACCAACACTGAATAGATTTCGCCGTCCCTATCGAACAACTCGGTGAATCCACCAAATATCCTTCTTCTTGATTTACTCTGACTCTTAATTTCACATAAACATAGCATGCATAGGTGAAAGCAATAGGGTAAGGTAATAGTACAAGAAAATATAGCAGGCATATGCGACGTAAATACTTGAAAGAACATTTTAAGGCACAAACAATCATGGTTATCATCATCCCCAATAACTAGTCAAACAAAGCTTTTTGGAATTTTTTTTATCAAAAATTCCAATCAATGGATCAAAAACGTCTTGGTTTGCTAACGATTCACATGAAAAAAGAGATTAATCTAACCATTTGTGACCATCGAAGCAGCGATCCTTACATTGTTCTCACTGTCACCGATCAAGTTCCTTCACTTCCCATCTTCCATAGACCTTATCATCAAAATCATCCATTTGTTCACTTATCACAATCACAAATTCATAATTTTCCTCGATTAAGAATGAATTGCCTTAAATTCGTACTTTTAGGTTGCTGGTGATGTCAATTATTATGAAATTGAACTCGTTAATCCATCATATATATGAATCATTTGTTTAACTTCTATGTTGTGTAGTGGATAGGAGAGAGAAAGTGGTTTGAGGAAAAAGAGAAATCGTGAAAGAGAAGAGAGGAAAGAGAGAGAATTTGGAAAAAAAAAAGAGTAAAATAGTCTTAGAATAGGGAACAATAAAATAATTTTGCTACACTTAATCATGAAAAATTTTGAGGATATAAACCTAAATTACTCTTTTTTAAAACACCTCGTAATTCATTAGCAAGTGAGTTTCTCTCCTTTGACCTAGCTGTCTTGGCTCTTTTTTTGGAGTCGGTGATGGTGGCTCAGATAGCACTGGTGTCACCTCCCTTCGTCTTATCCCTATCGTTGGGGCTTTGTTTTGTTTTAATCTGGTGTAGTTTTACCGGTTGTTTAAAGCGATTTATGAGAATTTTCTTTTTTCTCCTTTTTGTGTCGTCTTGGCCATGTTTAGGTGGTTTTAATGGTGTTAAGCTGACAATTCTCCATCTCTATTCATCTCTCCTTGTGCTTCACCATCATCGGAGATTCTTTCTTTAGGATTCCTTATCGGCGGTTGTTTCATCTTCGACAATAATTCTTCAAGTGCTGCCACAGTGCGTGTGGATAAATTTCAACACAACAGGGTTGAATCTTGAGGCGTTGAAGTTTTCGGAGTACCAAATTGGTGGCGTTTCCTCTGAACCATTTTTTGGTGATGATTTCAATTTTCGTGGAGTAGATCTGGTTCTTGCTTGGTTGCAGGTTAAGAGAGGAGGACGATGACGGCAGCCACTCGTGATCTCAATTCTTTCAACCTAAGATTTATGTTTTTTGGATCATTGTTGGGCCTATTTTAATATTATTTTTTATAATTTGTATTTTCTGGCATCCTTATAATAATATTATAGCTTTTAGGCGAAAAAAAAAACCTCATAATTCATGTTTTTATCATCCAACTAATCTGAAACTAATTTTTATCATTGACCAATCAAGATTCATTAAATTGTTAAGAGTTACTAAGCATATAAATCACTGGGTCTAAATCCAATCTCTACTTGGTTAAGAAATGGTACTTAAAGTTTTGAGAGGCTTCCAACCTCTAGCTTCATGTTCACTAGGTCTAATGTTATATCCTTTTATGCTTCGAGTCTTTATTTCTTTGTAAATTTGACTAAATAAAAGAAATTTGGTTAGAGTGACACTACAAGAAAAACATTTAAAAAGTGACAAGATTCCAAACAGCAGTGACTCCCGTCGAGAGTGTAAGTGACTTCGAGACGACATCCACACAGAAACTGGTCGGAAGGCGCGGAATCTGGAACTGTCTAAAACTTCTCCAAAATTTGTAAGAATTTTAGACAACATATGAGGGATAGTAAATAGTACCACAGACTAGAAGACGGTTTATAACAGTTTAAGACGAAAAAATTTAAAAATGACTTTCTAGACGGGTTTCGACGGACTTAGGTATTGTATTTTGCATCATATTGTTTATATATGAGAAACTTAATTATAAATGTGGATATTTTATGGGACTGTCGGTGATTGAATTTGAGAATTGTTAAATCCGGACGTAAAATATTGTATGGAACCGTTACAAACTTGGCAAGTGGGAAAACTGCTGGCAAAGTACGATTTCCATCCATCTGGAATTGTCTGGTTCCGTCTATTGATTCATTTTATTTAAGTAAAACGAGATGTGCTTTCTTTATCCTTCGAGAAGAAAGCTACGTTTTGTTAAAAACTCTTGTTGGTTTACAGACTAAAAGTTTCTCTTTTGTTCTAATTTTTGGTTGTTGTAACCCACTTTTCATGGCCAACTTTAGCAATTTTTGTTCTTGAATGGATAACCCTCCTCACGATGTTAATAGTGGACTACTTATGATAGATTATGCAAATGGAGTTATGGAATTTTTGAGATTTGCTGGAATTCAACCTGCTACTGTACAAACCAACAAGATTTATTGTCCATGTGTTAATTGTCGGAATCATCGAAGAAAGTCTGTTCCACAAGGACTGAACCATTTGTATAGAAGTGGTTTTGTTCCCGAATACAAGATTTGGTATATGCATGGTGAAACTGAAGAAAGGGCTCTAGGTAGTACATCTACATGTATTTTTAATGTCAATTTAGGTGCAGATACAACTGTGGAGGTTGATGTGAATGTAGGAGTGGAATGTCCAGAGCCATCTTTGGACGTAGAACGACATGATGTTGGTTGCAATACTAATTTTATATCTGCTACAAATGAATCCGGATCCAATGTCGGGAGCAATTTCTTTGAAAATTTTTCGACTGGTAAATCCCATTGTACTCTGGCTGTAAGGATTGGCACTCGCCGTTATCTTTTGCTACCGACTCATGACATTAAAAATAGACTACAATCATGCTGAAGATTATGTTGATGCAATCGCAGAGCACTATCGGTACCAACTTTCGGAAGGCAATACTGCTCCAGCATCGTATTATGAAGTCCAGAAGTTGGTTGTTGGGCTAGGTTTGCCATATCAGGTTATTGATGTTTGCTCTAATAATTGTATGTTATACTGGAAGGAAACTGAAGGCTTACAGAAATGTAAGTTTTGTGGTGAACCCAGATATAAAGGTGGTTCTGGAAAAACTTTAATTCCTTTTAAGAAAATGTGGTACTTGCTTATTGTTGAAAGGCTGAGACGTTTATATGCATCAGAAAGGACTGCTTCTGCAATGCGGTGGCACGCTGAGCACAATAGAGATGGGGATTTAGCTCACCCTTCAGATGCATACACTTGGAAGCATTTCCAAGGTGTGTACCCAAGTTTCACAGAAGAACCTAGAAATGTGTATTTGGCCTTATGCACTGATGGTTTTAGTCTATTTGGGAAACATGGTAGACAATATTCATTATGACCGGTAATCCTGACACCTTATAATCTTCCACCCATGCTCTGTATGAAGCGTGAGTTTTTGTTCCTCTCGGTTCTTGTTCCAGGGCCACACCATCCTAGGAGATCTCTTGATATATTTTTGCAGCCATTGATTTATGATCTGAAAATGCTATGAAGTGATGGGGTTGAAACATTTGACACATCAAGGCATCAATCTAGAAAAGGCTGGTATGGAGAATGTGTTTCCCCGAGCTGCAGAACAAAAATGAACTCATCGATATGTACTTCAGCTAAGACTTCAGAGGAGTAAACTATTGCCGTGAAAATAGGACATGCTGCAATGAAAGAGCCGAGATGACAAAAACTGCGGCTCCCTACACGGCGGACAATATCAGATACAATATCGAGAGGAAGATAAGACATTTTTTTTTGATAAGGTATTCTACTGAAGGCCTCATTTTATAAGCATTTTTCGTAACTCAACACCAGTCGTTGATGATATACGAACAACATCTACCCGTCCGTCTCTCTCGTCAATTGATCTCTCACATCTCAACTTTATCAAAATACGTTACGAAAACTGCTATAAAAACCATCTGATTTAGAGCAACACTACATCTAATGGACTAAAGCTTATCATGCTCAGTACGATTTGTAATTTTTAAATTTTTTTATAAAATTGAAAAATTAAAATATACATTTTCCAAACACATTATTAAATTAATTCATATTATAAATTATTGGTTTTAAAAACTTTTGTTATTTACAAATAAATTGTACAAATTGAATTTTTTTAATCCCGTATAGAAGAGCTTATTAGTGTCTAAATCTGTCTTAATTCTCTTAAAAGATCAAGACGGTTACAGACAAAAAAACCGTCTGGAATTAGATATTTTACATCGAAAGTGGAAACGTCTCCTTCGTCACTTTCAAACCCTAATTTTTCACTTATAGAGCTTAACCCATTTCTAAAACAGGTGATTCTCTGCAGAGGCTATTACGCTTCCGGCGATCCTCCACCGACTCTGGCCACCGATTCCGTCTCACACCATGTCAACATAAGCTACGGATACGTTTTCAATCTTTTCTGCTTTGTTTTTATTTTTTTAAGTTGATTAACTTTGTGAGTTTTTGTTCAAAGTTTTACACTTTTTTTGATGTGATATTTACTGGTCCCGATTCTTACGGTCCTTTTATTTGCTAGATTTTGTGGTCCGATTCTATTTTTATTCGAATCTGCTTACAAAAAATTACATGTACAGTGTTAAGCTTTGTGGTCCCAAATATGAACTTTCGTCTCTATTTTTTTGCCCACATCCGAACAAATCGGCACTTTACATTTTTAGTTCTTGAAAATGCATTATTGTTGTCTTCTAGGTTTAATTTCGAATGTGATTGGATGATTTATACTATAATATACCGTTGTTAGGTTCTATGTATACTCTTTGTTTGTATTCACAGATTTAGTAAGTTAGGGCTTAGTTAATATCGTTGTTATTTAACTGCGGATTGAGTTGTTTAATATAAATACTACAAGGGATTGAGTTGTTTATTTGTACAGATGGATTGAGTTGTTTAATTAAAATCACTACATTAAACGTAAGTTAAGTTATTTGTGTTTACTTAAGTTAAGAACTTATTCTTTCGTTGTACGGATATGTGACTTGTGTTTATTTGTACAGATATGTTACTTATGTTTACTTAAGAGCTTTTTCTTTAAGAACTAATTCTTTAAGTACTTAAGCTAAGAACGTAAGTTAAGTACAAATTGAGTTGTTTTAGGTTACTTGTGATTACTTAAGTTAAGAACTTATTCTTTAAAATGAATAATCCTTGATGTGTTAAACTTGTTCTCCATTTGATTTCTATGATGCTAGGTTACTGCACTATGTTTAGGTTTCATGAAGTGAACTAATAAATCTAGATGTGATGAATGTTAATAGATATAAGTTTAATGCAATTGACTACTACGTTTTTAATAAATTGTCTAAACGAACTTCAATCATATTGCTTAGTACTAACTTTATTTCATATGTTGCAGATTTTTCGATGACTTCCTCGAGACGCAGAATGAACCTAATTTTTCTTCTGGACCACCACTTAATTCTACACCAAAATCTTCCCAGGAGAATGACCAAACGAGTCAAGCACTCAGCATGACACTGGATGAGTTGCTTGAAAGGGGAAAGAACAACCTGAAGAAGCTTGATCCGGATCTTGGAGAAAATTTTACATGGTAAGTCAATTCTCAAATATGAGACATATCCTTGTTTGTAATTTCATCCGTAAATAATGTAAGGTGTTGCATTAAAATGTATATCACGTAGTATCCTTTAATTGTGGTCCTTTTCTCTATAGGTTTAAACTCAAATTAGCAATCCAGAAGGCAATACTCACCATGATACACGAGTACATTAAGCGTCCTTGTCCAAGATATTCTCAGCTTAAAAGAAAAAGAAATTTGGTTTCGCACTTTTGCTGTAAGTTAAAGTTCTCAATATTATGTTCTCTTAAATCCAGTAACTTAGTATTAGAATTTCTAATAACTCTTTTCTGTTTTGAAGCTCCACTTCTCATAGAAGAAAGAACACACTAAACGTATACGTGCTGCATTTAACAAAGCCGCTGTTGAGTCCTATTCCAAACATGTCTGTGAATGGAAGAAATGAAAACCTCAGCATGCAGTTTGTAAGAAGACAGTTTGGGAGGGCCTAAAGAAGTACTGGTCTATGCTAGAGACAGCTGCAGAGGCGGCCTACAAGTCTAAGAACCATTGCAGCGATCGAAATGGTAAAGGTATAGCTGTCCATAACTGCGGCTCTAAAAGTTTCAAACAAAAGGAAGCAGAAATGGTATGTCCTTCCTTAATTTTCTCATTATTGGCAATGTTTCTCATTATTTGACATTGTTTTTATCTTTTCTATACATGTATAGGCATTGTTTTCTATACAGCTAGTTTCAATCTTTTCTATTGATATACCTCATTTTTATCAGTTTTTTAGCTCACTAATTCATATGTTTTTTAGAGTCTTTGTTATGTTTTTAGAGTCTTTGCAGGTATAATACAAGGATAATCTAGATATTGTGTGCAGAGCAGAATTAGAGCTAAATTGGAAGATTTCTTGCAGAATCACTTGATCGATCGATCACCATCATCAGCTAGGAGTATGTGCTCGACCATTTGATCGACTTCACACAACTTAACTAACCGATCATCTTATCTCCAGATTCATGCGCTCGACCATTTGATCGACCTTGTGCCAATTTATTGATCGATCAACGTTTTGAAGAAGAAGCGCTCGACCTTGAGATCGACCTTATGCCTTACTGATCGACCAAAGAAGAATTGATCGATCGATCGCCTATTCTGATCGATCGATCAACGAATTTGCGAAGCCCAAATTTGAATTTCCTTATTTTTGTACCAAGTCGGTTTAGTCATGAAAATTAGGTTACACTCGTTTTCTAAAAAACATAAGTCTTACCTTACGTTATCAGACCTTGTTCTAGAGTTTTGGAGGAGAGGATTTCCAATCTCTACACAATTGGAGAAGATTTCTAAACCTTTATTTCAATTTCAATTACTTTTCATGCTCTCCATCATGTCTTTGAATTTGTGCTTCCTAATTATGTATGAGTAGTTCTCTAACTAAGTTTAGGGTTTTCTAGGATTGTTAGGGAATGATTGAATGAGGGACAAATAGGTATTGCTTGATGTGTTCTCCACTTAAGGATAATCTTAATGCTTAGATTAGAGTAGCTAACTAGTCTATGATTCCAAATTACTTAACACTCTAAAAGCTTGTTAGGAATTAGATCCTCCTTAGGTGAACAATTAGTCATTGACCACGAAAGTTGATGTAAAGGGTGATTGCGGACTTATCAAACCTGTTCATTAATGCATATCTTCATCTCTAGAACCAACGACAGTCAGGATCTCTAGGTTGTTAGATATAGTAATTGATGCCACGACAGTGGGTTGGTTATAAATATATGTTTAAGTCGAGATTGCTTTTAAATTGTTCCCTGAATAGTTCCCTAGTTCAACTTCCTTACCTTCCTTTTGAATTCCCTAGGCTTGGTGTTTTTAGTTATTGATTTTATATTGTTAGGTTTCTGTTCGATCTCTATTTGAATTTCAATCTTAACTTTCGTCTTAGCTCTAATTTGGTTTCAAAATAGATAGTGTAATAACTTGGTCTTCGTGGATTCGACCCCTAGATTACTACTCGATTTGTTGTGCACTTGCAGTAGGATTACAGGGTTTAAAACTCTGTGTATCATCTATACAGCTAGTTTGACATTGTTTGACATTGTTTTTATCTTTTCTATACAGCTAATTTCAATCATTTCTATACATGTATCGGCAATGTTTTTATGTGAACTACTTCTGTGTTTCTCATTATTTGACATTGTCAACATGTTTCCTTTTCTGTTGCAATTGCAGAAGACAAGGACCAAGAGAGGGCGACACAGTGGGTTAGGCAGCCTTGTCTACGGATCATAATCATACGCACCTCCACCACCACCTGTGTCACCTGCGGTGGTAGAAGAGATTGCAGGGTGAAGACAATGATTGCAACTCTCATGGAGAACTAACGCAAGTATGAGGACCTCTTCAAAAGGATGGATCCAACTACTCTTGCTCAGACACAGCAGTGAACTTCCTTAATCTGAAAAACTCTTTTATTGCTTTACTTTCTTAAGTATGAACTACTCTTGGAACTTAGTTTTAAGGTGTATTTGTCACTAAACTCTTAGTACTTAGTTTAAGGTTTGGATATGAATTACTCTTTTTGACTTTTGTGATACTATGTTCTCTCATTTCTGTTTGTGTAATATAGGTTTGAATTCTAAATTATGTAGAACTAGATTATCACAAATTTAAGCGGTAAAAATTCGTATATCGATCTGGATTATGTTTACAGAGGATCTTTATAGTTACAAGTTGTCCCAAATAACAGACAGCAAAAATTCTCCCATATTTTGTCTAAAATTTCGAGACGGAATGGTTCCTCTTGTCTGGACACATTTACTCTGTAACTGTCTTAAAAATAACCGTCCGGAAATCTAGACAGTACAAGAAGTTCATCTGTATGTTGTCTCAAATTCCACACAATTTCCAGACGCGTTTCGCATTCCCGACAACCTGTAACGAACAAACAATTGTCGTTTATAAACCGTCTGTAATGACTATTTGAGACGGAATCCAGTCGATTTTTGCTGTCCAAATTCGATGTTATTTCTTGTAGTGTGACTTGATATAAATGTAATGTGAATAAAACAATATACAATAATAATTCCTTATGTACAGAAGCAATGAGTCAAATAAAGAAGAGTCCTAATACAATTTGCTGAAGCCTGAACTTATCCCTGAGTCTCCTAATCGAGGAAACAACACTTCTTTCTCAATCAAAACTTGAAGATGCGATGTGATCTTGTTGAATGAAACCCACACAAACGGTGCGCAACAAAATGCGTATGCAAATACCGACAAGGCTCTCACAACTCCATCAGGGTACCAAGGGAAGGCCATGACGAGTAGTGTTCCAAGAATACCGATCCATGGAGTTAGAACAGGAAGCGTTGGGAGAAGGAGAGTGTTCATTGGAATGGAGGAGAGAGCAAACGAAGCCATTAAGTAGAGAGACCAACCAATGAGTGGATGGATTGTGTGAGGGATGGTGAAGAATGGAAAGATGTAGGCTGCAACTACAGAGAGAAGTGCGATCACTTTAAAAGCTGTTTGGATTGCTGTTAAGTTGCGGTCCGAACGGCGATAACATAGCTTGGTTATGTTAGGTCGAGATAGTCGTGTGACTATTATGATTCCAAGGTAGAAGACCGCTTGGATTATGACCAAAGGCATCTCTGCTGAGTAGCCTAGAGTGGTGCGACGCTGCTCGTGCCATGAGAGACCTAGTGGAAGAACAGGCCATGACCACCAGTACCATGGCTTTAACCAAACAGCTCCTGGAAATGTAATCACACTGTTTGGTCCACAAGGTATGTTCCATTTCAGTTTAAGATCTGAGAGTAGATATATAGATAGGAAAATGTTAGCCAAAATCAATGTGTAAATATATACAAGATCAATGGAGAGAAAAAGAGACTTACAGAAATAAGAAGCATCCATTTGGTAACCTAAGGTAAGTCTTAAACGGCCAGTAAGAACAGATCCATCACTCGGAGGACGAAAGAGAGGTTGATCGAGAAGATCAGAGAAGTAACTGACTAGAAAGCCTTGATCAGCTCCATCTGGATTCTTTCTTCCAACTTGTAACTCATGTACCATGTCTTTAAACACTTCCACTGATGGCTGCAACACGAAGAGACCAGTGTGGAAGATACAAGGGTTTATGAAGACCGCACAGAATCGTCCGCATTGGAATAGCTCGTCAGTTTTCTTGAGGAAGAGGTTATCAGCATCTAGCATGACCACACGGTCGTAATCAGATAAAGCCCAAGCGTAAAGCTTGTTGAGAGTAAGCTTAAATCTACTGTTGAAGTTGGTCTGTCTTCTGTACGGATTATCCAAATTTTCAACTCTCACCACTTTCGCTCCATCTTCCTCTTCCCTGCTCATACAAACACACTCGTTAGTAGCTTACACACGCACTTTAGGTACCAAGACCAACTCTATGCATGGTAGTCTTTAGAGAATAAATTTTTACGTATTTTGTATATTTAACATGTCAAGTCCCAGTTTGGCTAAGTATTATTATTGAAGGCCCTCGAAGGGACAAGGAAAGTTAATACAGGTCATGAGATAGAGTTGAAGAAGTTGTTGCATGATCTATAACAGCACATTTGCGGGTGTTATAAACTAAAAGTTTCACAAAAACAGCTCTCTCTAGATTCTAAAAGGTTTTCAATCAAGGCACTAAAGTCAAACAAGTCACCTTATAAGCATTTTATTCAGCGAAAGGAGTATTTTAATCACCTTTAATTCTCATGCTCTTTAATGTTTTCAACTTTTTTTTGGTGAATTGTTGACTATTACTAAGATCCTAAGGTTTTTCTCTAAATTTTTTAAAAATCAACTGTTTAGGTGGATAATAGTAATACAATGCGATGCACTTATGATTAACCAAATATAATAATAGAGTTTCAATTGATTAATAGTTCTACGTGTCTATCAAAAAATTAAAATGAAAAGAACTTTATAAATTTGTTAGGCGACATCTACGAGTTTTTTATTTGTATATTGAATTTTTTAATGAGATTTTTTTGATACAGAGAGGCACGTAGTGAGAAGAGGCACGTAGTGAGATAATAGAGTCTAAAAATGGAGTTAAATGGGTGGGTCTAAGTGTCAACTACTGACCCTTTGATTCTACCCAACTTTTACTTATACAAATATAGTAAGGACAAATACGAATAGTTAATCTATGAAAAATCATTTGAATTCGTGAAGCCAATCAAAAGAAAGAACAGTGGAAGATAGAATAAAAAACATCATGAAACCTAAAACTATATAAAACTTTGGTCTCGATATTATCTATGACGAAACCGGTCGGTTGTCTCATTCGGATATTTTTTAAGTTTACAACAATTTATAAGACTAAAATGAATCAAAAGTTCAACTAGAGGAGGACGAAGACGAAGAGGACGGTGCATTTGCCACCTAAAATGTTTTTGTTTTTAAATAATACTAGTTTTTTGCAAAGTTTAATTTAATATCTGAAAGAAACAAAAAGTCAAAAGTCCGAGGACCAACCTTTTGGCATATTCATATTCTTAGTATAAGTTTTCTTCCTACCCTTTGCGTAAAGATTTAAGTAACAATTGAGATATATGGAAAAGTCTTATAATTATAATAGAATTTGGATGTACTAGCGTTAACATAGGTTTGGTCATGTTATGAAACGACAGCGTTTTGTATAATGGTCGGAGGAAAAGAGACTTACATGGTTCGAACCCATCGGAGAGGAACGTCAAGAGAAGCGAGGACTACAAGATCAGCTGCCACGTGGAGACTTCTTAGTGATCTGATCAAGACTCGTGTTGCTACGTAGAACTCGTAGTCTCTTGGCGTTCCCATGTACATCATCGTTGCGTAGGCGTTCTTATGCTCCGGCCGCCGCGTTTTCAAACCCCGATCCAATACCGCAACCGCCGCGTTTGCGGTTTCAACAGCCGTTTCTTGCGGCTGCTGCAGTAGCAGCTGTCTCTCCCGAAACGCCGTCGTTTCGTTTATCAGAAGAGATAGCACTAAGCACAATAACAACATAACTTTCTGCAAATCCATTCTTGTCTCCTCTGAACAATGTCTGAATTGCTACCACTAATAAAACAAATGAATTTTGCAAGACTGAAGTTTTCTTTAATGGGAATTTGTAAAGACATACACGTATATATACATACAATTGTATCGAAGAGGAGACGGGGTTTCTGGGAGACTGTGAAGGGTTCCAAAAGTATAATGGTGAGTGGCCAATAAAAGAAGTATTATTAATAAAAAATTATTCTATTAATTATAAGAAGAAAAAAATAAGAAGCATATCAAGGTTTACCTGTTTTGCTCTTATTTACATAAAATAAGTTAATTACTACTACTAGTTGCGGATTAAAATGATATAATCTTTAATGTATATATCAATGAATTTCGGACATATTTTTCAATAATAATTGAATCGACAAAACATGATTTACAATTAAAGTTTTCCGATTAGAATTAGGTAAAATTTACACTCAATATCTGGTACCGAATTATATATTCGTATTGTTTTCCAGAAAAAAAATTTGAAATATTTATTGTAATTGGATATTGAATTATATAAATCTTTATTCCAGATTTTAAGGATGTAAAAGAAAAGAAACAGAGTCGCAGAAATCTTTAGTCACATTTTTGGACAAAAAGGATGTGTAAGTGTAACGCTGTTCGTCAGTAACGCACAAGAAGATGGTGAATTTTATGGTTTGCTTAATCCTTTTTTTTCATAAATAAAAGATTAGTTATGAAAGTAACCGTATATTTATTTTTTGTTTTACCTGGCAGCTAATATTATGGGAAATAGTCAATTAAGGACCATGTGACCGAGGTTTTGTCCTCTTGGCAAGTGGTATAAAATCTCATCCTAATTCATTATTTATTTATTTCCCTTACATATAATTAATTACAATCAAATCAATAAAATTACCAATATTCAAAGTCTATTTTGTCAAGAAAGTATATAAACTAGTCAATATATGTGTATAAGAGACTCTCCATAAAAGAACATACATAGCTGCCCCCAAGCCAATTAATAGAGGCGTGCCTCATAATATGCTTAATACAGATTAAAATGGCCGTTTTAAACCTCCAATCAATTGTGGGTGTAAATACTAAATACCATTTGACTATCGTATACAATATATTATTACAAAAAATTATTACTTGTATTATTGAATAGATAGTACAGGATTACGTATCGTAGCTAATCTTGGAATTGGCTAAATAATCAAATGGTTTTTAAGGTCAAGAACCTGAAAAACTGGAACCAAACCGAAACTGAACCGAGAACCAAATAGTTACTTGAAAGAACCGAAATACAATTATATATTTAAAATATATAGAATTTAATAATCGAATTATCCAAAATTTTCATATAAATCTAAATTCATTAATTAATTGAATTAAAATTACTAAAAAAGCTAAAATATTCAAATTATTATAATTAATTTATGGTTTTTATGATATTTTTTGTTTTTAAAAAAATTTAAATAGAAGTATCCAAATCGGAACCGAACCGAAACCAAACTATTTTAATAAGTACTCATTGGTTACCACATTTAAAAAACCGAAAGAACTAGAACCGAACCAAAATTTCATCGGTACTTATTAGTTACCACTTTTCCAAAACCGAAAACCAAAAAAACCAATCCGAACCGAACTGAGGAACAAAATACTCAAGGCTAGTTGTAAAGCAGTAACTTATAATATAAGCTACCCGAACTCGAAGATTCAAATCGATCCCGACCCGAAATATAAGACCCGAACCTAAACCGAACCCGACATAAATACCCTAATGGATCCTAGGTCCTTAAACCTAAAATCCTAGATCCGAACCCGAACCGAATAGATACCTGAATACCCGAAATATAATTATATATTAAAAGATTATTATTAAGATTTACAGTTTTAATAATTTAAATATTTAAATTTAGAATTATAAATCTTAATATTTTAGTAATTTAAGATCAAATTAACCAAAGAAATAAAAAATATTCATAAATTTTTGTTAGATTTTAATTTCAAGTCCTTTTTTATTAAATACTTATTAATTTTACATTTTTAAATATAAATTACATAGATATATTCGCAGCTGAACCAAATCCGAAAATTTTCAAATCTTTATATGTATCCAAACCGACCCAAACCTGAATATACTCGAATCGAACCGAATCAGAAAATTAAAAACTACATAAATAGATCTTAAATCTCTAAATCTAAAAATCCAAACCCAAAAAAATCTGAACCAAACTTAACCTGAAAGCCGAAATGTCCAAGCCTAACTTGTATTATAATGTTTTGAAAGCCGAAATGTCCAAGCCTAGCTTGTATTATAATGTTTTGAAAGCCGAAATGTCCAAGCCTAATTTGTATTATAATGTTTTAGACGACGAATATTGGCCAAAAAAAATCTTTAAGAAAAATAAAAGGTGAAAGTGTATATAAGGAAAGAGGAAGGAAAAGAAAAAAGAAGAGTAACGTTGACTTGATTAGCAATGAATCAATTTTGTGCAGTGTTGAAACCGCGTTGGTCAATGAGCTGAAATGGTCTTTCCGACACAACTTACCTCTTCTTCTGTTGACTTGTACATTTTCAATTTGTTTCTAAACATTATTTATTGATTATCCAAAGATTGATACAAAATGTTTATGTGCTAAGCTGGTGGGGTAACAAAAAGCAGGCTACTTCGGAAACTTGTAAGAAAATGTCTTATATGAGTTAATATAACTTATAGTCTTATACATACCCTATTATGTTGCCATATGCATTAATCGTACGAACCTTTAAAAGTAAAGGAGGTAATCATCCATAACGCATGAAGTTAGGTACTAACATGCGAGAGAATTGAATGTCAAGATCTCATATATCTACTAAGTTCTTCTCAAATAAGCTTAAGTTCATCATTATCAAAATATAGAATCTAAACACAAGTCCAACATGTCATAAAAAATTGTATAGAAACTTGACCCATTTTTCAAAAGGTGATGGCTTCATTCTTGCGCCAAATTAAAAACTTTCATTACTTTGTCTTTGTTTATAATTTTCTTTAGAAATCGAATTTTTTTGAGTTGTAGATTAGCTTAGGCCCTTCTTGATATTTAAGGCCCATTAACATGTGAAACTTGGGCTTAATTGAACACTTTATTAAATTAGATGCCAAAAGTAGAATTAAACAAAGATATTGGGGATGAGAAAAATAATGGACTTGGGATTCAAGCAAGGGTCAAAGCGTCAAAGCGAGCTAAGCCGAGAGCAGCGGCCGCAAAACCTCATTCCGCCGCAAAACCTCTAAAACCCTCCGGCGCCGGAATTCCTCTTTCCTATCCCTTCATTTTGATTGCTGCTATCAATAAACAATCACTGAAGCGATTCAATCTCACGCAATGATGGGCGACGGAGCAGCATCGACGGGACCACCCAACAGAGAACTCTACGCGCTCCTCAATTTGTCCCCAGAAGCCTCCGACGAAGAAATCAGGAAATCTTATCGTCAATGGGCTCAAGTCTATCACCCTGACAAGTACCAATCTCCTCAGGTTTGCTCGAATTTGATACACTCATCGTTACTCTTTCTTCTCAGTTCATCTCGGGAATTCTCGTTTCTTTGCGTTATTTCTACAATTGATAATTCTCTTCGTTGATATCAATTTGGCTAACTTACTCATAGGAATTAGCTTAGTCCGTGTGCTGATTTCAAAATTTCTGGTCAGATGAAGGAGGTTGCTACGCAAAACTTTCAACGCATATGTGAAGCATACGAGATATTGTCAGATGAAACTAAGAGGCTAATATATGACTTATATGGCATGGAAGGTCTTACTTCAGGATTAGAGCTTGGTCCCAGGCTGAGTAAACCCGATGAGATCAAAGAGGAACTTGAAAGGATTAAGAGAAGAAACGAAGAAGCTAAGAAGATGGCACATTTTCAACCCACCGGTTCAATTATCTTCAATTTGTCTTTCCCAGATTTTTTAGGTGGTGATGGCATCATGAGAGGGTACTTATTTTGTCCTTCTTTCCAAGTTTTGATGTTGATTTTGGTGCTCAGCTTTACCTTTAGACGCTTAATAGTGAGAAATTTTACATAGAAAATAGTTATTGAGAAAAGAGATGATCCTATTTCGGTTTTTTTTTTTTATGTAGCTATGTTTACATATTATCTTGTTTGTGAATTTTGGGTGCTCAACACCGAGGAGAATTTTCATTTGGCATTTACATTGTTCATTTGAAGATGTTCTTGGTTTTTGATGTCTTTCATGTACTCATTGTGTTTGCCTCTTCAACTGTCAGGATGGTTATGGCTAGTCAAGTGCAGTCTCAGTTGTCTAAAGATGATGCTATTGCCATTGGCGGAAATTTGGCGGCCAATGAAAAATCTGGTGGCGGAATTGCTACAGCCATTCTTAGACATCAGCTTTCTCCAGTGTCATCCATAGAGTTTGTTGCTTCAACGGGTTTGCAGTCGCTTATTGGAATGCAGACAACTCGGTAGGCTTATAGTTTTCCAGTTAGTTTATTCCTTGGTATCTTTAATGGTGTTGGAATATGACTGTATGGGTTTCTTGTCGGGGCAGTCAGTTGTCCATACATTCAACTGCCACTATCAATATCTCGAAGTCTTTGAGTGATGGTTCCATTAATCTTACCAACACATGGTCTCGGCAGCTTTCAGACACTTCAAGCGGAAATGTATGCACTCTGTTATGGTTTTGATTTGACCTTTTAACAAGGCAATAAAGCAGTTTTATCGATTTTCAAATAGTTCTTATTTTCCAGATTGAACTGGCACTGGGTATGCAATCAGCAATTTCGGTCGGATGGAAAAAGAGAGACGAGAATGTATCTGCTGCTGGTGACTTCAAGGTACGCTGACTACCAATTTCCATTCCAACTATTTCACCACGACCATCTCTCTTACTCTCTCTAGTTATGATCTGGCTATTATCAGATTGAGGCTGGCGGACTTGGAGCATCAGCTCGTTATACTCGTAAACTCTCATCCAAATCTCACGGTCGTGTTGTAGGTAGAATCGGAAGGTATGTGATACTAATAGATAAGTTAGAGCAACCTTATGTATGACGTGCGAGTGGATGGAAATCCATTTTAGAAATGCCTTTACATGTGTGGCAAATCTAATCTTCTCATTTGACTTTGAATTTTTTCAGCAACGCTCTTGAGATTGAGGTTGGTGGCGGAAGGAAGATTTCTGAGTTCAGTACCGTAAGAATGATGTATACAATAGGAATCAAGGTAAACTATTCTGTTAAAACTTTCAGAGCCATCTTAGCTATTATGCAATCTGCTTATGTCTGGTTCCTTCATACTTGTATTGTAGGGTATATTCTGGAAACTAGAGCTACACCGTGGTGGCCAAAAGCTGATTGTTCCCGTGAGTGTAAATTCTCCTTTTTTTATTCTCCTAGTGTCATCTGCGCCATCTCCTAGTGTAACATGACTATAGTGCAAACCAACAGAACCAGAAAAACCTAGAAATGGATTCATTTATCCCTCCAAACGCTTACTCAACTTAATTCTGGAAGAACTCTTTCACTTGTCTAGACCATAACATATACGTGATTATTTTTGAAACGTGCAGATTCTGCTCTCCTCACATATTGCTCCACTATTTGCTACTGGAGCATTCATCGTACCAACATCTCTTTACTTTTTGTTAAAGGTGAGTGATTGGACCCCTATTAAAATATCATCGTCTTTGCTCTCTTGTTATAAGGTGTTTCCTGATTAAACATATTGTTCTGCACAGAAATTTGTAGTGAAGCCTTATTTGCGTAAAAGAGAAAAACGAAAGGCCTTGGAGAATATGGAGAAAACTTGGGGCCAGGTGATGATTACTTTAAGAGTTTGGTAACCAAACAAAACGTCATGTGATTTTGTCGTAAACGGTCCTGTTAACAAAATTATGGGTTTTAGGTTGGGGAAGCAAGAGCAGCAGCTGAGAAAGCCCAACAATTGCTACAAACCGTTGCCACGAGGAAGAGAAACCGGCAAGTTGAAACAGATGGGCTCATAGTAACGAAAGCGTTGTATGGTGATCCAAAAGCAATAGAGAAAGGAGACGTAGAAGGAGTGGATACAGGAGTGATTGACGTGACAGTGCCCATGAACTTCCTTGTGAGTGACTCAGGACAGCTCAAGCTCCACGAAGGAGTGAAGAAATCTGGGATCATGGGCTTCTGCGATCCCTGTCCTGGCCAACCTAAGCAGTTATACGTTGCGTATACTTACCATTCTCATACGTTTGAGGTAACAGTTGGTGACTATGACGCACTGATTATACCCCAAGAAGGTCAGTGAGTATGAAATACTCTCTTCACTTCTGTTGTTTTGTTCAATATATAAACCGGCTTCTTTGCTAAACCTCAACGAACGGCAAAATTTGATGTTTTTCTTACATTCATTTCTCAATAAATTACGCATTCTTGTTTGCCATAATCTTTTTCTTTTTAATTACTAATCGTGGTTGTTATTTAGAAATTGATTTTCTCTTGTAAATTATCACGGAGTTTTTTTTTTTTCATTATGAAATTATCACATGCAGCAATCAAAGTTTAAAGGAACATATGTAAGATAATAAATTACAAGTCTCGATACAAATATCACATGAAGCTAGAAGAGAAAATTGTCAATTAAAATATTGAACCATTTAATGAGAAACATCTGCAATATAATAACTTTTGAGAAAAGAATTCAGTAATTTATCCCCAAAACAAATGGGCAATCTAAATTGATTATATATAGCAGAAAAATCAGTAATAGTTAGTGTGATGAGTGTTGGACTAAGTAAGAGAATTCATAATGTAGTTGGACATAAACATATAGAGAACATGGATCGAAGGAAGAGATTTAGAGGTCGAAAATAGCGTTTGGCGTTTTGAGGAGTTTGAGAGGCAGCGTTCTTGACTTTTTGTTGTTGAGAAGGAATCAAACGCAGCCTAAAGCCACCTTTTGCCATGACTAACTTCTTCTTCAAATCCACCACGTATTCTTCAATTCCTGCCAAATCCTCATTTAGTTGGTCAAACACTTACGTAATTATTTTATTCTTGATTATTCTAAATGAATGAGTTTGATTGTATAAAATCAATAATGACTGATTAAATTAAACAAATGATCGTGGATTTGTTCTTAAGGGGGAATAAGTACGATGGTAAACGGTAGGTAGCAGCCACGTAGAATTAAGAACTTAAGCATTTTACCAAGTTGCTTTTGTGGTTTTTATTAATAATAAAGTGTAGAGTTTATTAAGAAAAAAAGAGAGATAAGAACAAGAAAACATTTGTTGGTACGTAGAGAGCTTACCGGTCATTTTGGAGACAATCTTAGAGACTCTGTCTCGACAAGTGACACATCCCACATCTGCATATATCTCTATAACTTGAAACTGTTTTTGTCCTCCAAGTTAATTGAATCAAGAGAAATGTTGTTTTAGTACTTCACATTCAATTCTTTTTTTTAGAAATAAAATATCTAACTATACTTCTTAATAAATAAGTTGACTATTAGAGTTCTAGTCCATTTTACTTAGAATTAGTTGGATATCTTTCATACAAATTCATATATAAATTACAAAATGGATTTTTTTGTCAAAGCTTGTAAAATCTGTTAATATATAAATTAGCTTGAAACCATTTTGCTATGATATATCAGAGAGAGTTATTGAGAAATGTATTTGAGTATGTGCAAGTGGAAATCTGTTTGAATTGTCACTAAGGGATGATAATAAACAATTATGATTTCACTCAACATAATTTACAGAGCCTCACGCAACCAATAGGTTTCCTTTATGAAGAAAGATTTATCAAATTCGAAAAAGAAAAGAAACCAAGAGAACTATGAATTATTAGAAAAGAAGAGACAGAAGAGACGTACCGAGGGAAGAGAGAGTTGCTCGTAGAACATGAGTGTGCGTCGTTTCAGCATCGTCTCTGTCATTCTACAGCAGAAGCCAAGCCTGGCTTGCTGTGAATATGTGTGCACTATATAAAGTTTATGTAAGTAGAGTTTTGTTTATTTTATATTTTTTAGTTTGAGAATTGATTGAGACATGGAGGCTTAGAAAATTGGTGAAAGGAATGTATGCTTTGTATCTATGTGAAAGGAGATTCAATTTGTTGTTGCTGACTATTTTATTGAGAACTCCTATCCTTACACGTTACACCCACAATCTCTATGTAATATGCAATAAACTTATAAAAGAAAACCATAAATCAAACCAATAATTAGATCGTTTGAAAATAGTAGATCAAATATAATTTGCCTAAACAAACAAACGTTCACATCGAGGTCTATAAATCAAGATGCAAATGAGATGGCTTGAATCAGATGTGATTATTAGTCAATAAAATATGATCGATGTTTAAAGGATAATATAAATTGGTAAGAAAAAGTCAAAAACATGTTAAAGCCACCATTGAACTTTTTTGGCATGTACACCAAAACTTCTAGATGGACAAGTAGTTTTCTCTAACAATGGCATAATATGCAGCAGATTCCTCATCTAATTTCACAATGGCCATGATTAAAAGGATTCTATTCTGATCCACACTGGGAAGAAGAAGAAGAAGAAGAAATTGACTAGTTATGGTTATTACATCTTGACAAACCAATACAAAAGAGCAGTTTCTTCAATTATCAATAAAGCAACAAGATGTTGACTGGTTGTGGCTATTACATCTTGACAAAAACAAAATAAAAGAGTATACAGTGTTGTTTCTGTGTCTGGTGAGTCTAGTTAGTGTCAGTGATCAAACAAGAAGAAGCAGCACTGAAGACTTGTATGAATCTAGAATATAACTTTCATCAATTAATCAAACTTCTTAGTGAATTCAAGTATTTGCAAAAGGATGGCAATAATACAGTAATATGTTGAGAGAGCTTTGCACCACCACCTTCATTCTGCTCTCTACAGCTCCACCTTCAGAATTCAGACCTTCAACAATACATTGACCATAACTCAATGATTTGATCCAAATAACAACTGACACTAATTGGGTTACAGAGAGTACCAACATCCGAGATCAATATTGAGTCTACAAAAAAAGATTCTTAATCAGAGGATTAGATTGCTGCAAGAAAGTTTCCACTCCAATTCTAATGATGCAGGGCAAATTAATAAGAAACCATAAGATCCTAAAGTTCAATATGCAACAAAGAATGATCACAATCCATATTATTTCAATTCACAAACCAAAAGACATGATAAACCCTAAGAAAAAGTCCAAAATCAAAAGATGGAGTAAAAGATTGGGATGTACGAATGAAAAATCATTAAGGATCATCCTTATTGGGCTTGCGATAGTTCTCCTCGACGTGCTTGGCGACGACGAGACCGGTGTTGGTGAGCTTCCGTATGTTGGGGACGTTGTAATTCTGGGCCAAGTAAACGCCGAAAGCTGATCCCACGATGAATGAGAAGCAGCTCTTGATTATGCCCATCCGATCTCTCTGTGCAACTTCCTTCTCTTCAAGTTTCAGGTCAACAGAGAACGAATATAAATTCAGGACTAAAATGTCACCGTTTCAATTTTGCTTGCTAAAGAGGCCTACTTTTGCTTGCTAAAGAGGGCTTTTTTTATTATAATAACTCGCAATTTTTTAATATCATTTCTAGTTCTCTTGTCAGAAATACCCCGACATGTACAATTCTCATTTCTCACATCCTCCTAATTCTTTTGTTTCTTTAGTGAAGATTTTCTTGATAGATTCTTAGCTGCAGCCACTGAGTCTCCAAAAATCTGGACAGGTTTCTCTCTCTCTCATTGTGTTTGATCTTCGGGCAGTCAAATCATCTTGTGGCTTTGTTTGGCACATTTATTCTTGTTTAGGAATCATGGGTTTGTGAATGACTTATCAGTTTTGTTGTTTTAAGACTATCTCCTTCAAATCTTTCCTCAAACACCATATTTAAGAAAAAATCTTTTTTTTAATGGTGCTTCAAATTTTTCTTTAAATTTGAAGATCTCTATTTTTTTTTCAAATTTGAAGGATCATTCTTTGAATAAAACTTTTTATATTGCTTTATTATTTTATACCTAACTAAAATTTTAGGGTATGATAAAAAAAATCTGAATTATTATCGAAAACAATAATTTTTCTAAATTTAGTGAATTTCTAACTAATAAATATAACAAAAAGTTATAAAAAGGAACAATAGCATATATTATAATATAAGATACAAAGAACATATTTTTAAACAAATAGAAAAACATAATTAAAATACATGATTATCACGAGTACAATATATATCTATCATTTGTTTTTCTATTTACGTGATATGTGATAAACCATTGAAGCAAACACCTCACTTTCATTTTTGGAAAATTTCATTTTTGAAGAAAAAAAGGAAGGCGACGATGGTCTGAGCGGATTTGGGAAATATAATTAGTAATTAAGTCACCATTTCCCACCAGCTTCATGTTTTACCACTGCTGATCGTCTTGATGGTACAACAATCACTTCTGTGCGAGGGTATTTTCCATCCCATTAATGATTCTATGTCTGTGTTTGGTTGTCAAACAATGTTGTTTGTTGTATCCCTTCTGTGTTTCTGTGTGTGTATTATTCAACATAAATGTATCCTATTCCTAATATGGATGATATAAGATTTGTGTTTGTCCCTTTCCTCATGCTTTCACTATTGTAGACACTTGAGTTCTGCTCTTTTGTGCAACTGAGAATAGAATCTTCAGCACTCTAAACCGCCAACTTGAAACTTCACCAAGTCACCATTGATATCAAAACACACTTCATCAAATAGAGATTCCATTAAGTATTAAAATGTTTTGCAGAACTTATACGAACGATCTTTGATTCTTAATAACAAAACAATATATGGATTGACCTAGTGTTAGTGTAGTAAAATTTGTTAAAGAAGACAGGTTTATAATATGATCTATGTACAGGTTGGTATTTGAAGCAATTGACAGATTTTCAACTGTAATAAGCAGAGTGTAGAGAAAATGACAAACTAAGAAAATTTGCAACTGTTAATGTTTGGCTTTGTTGCCAGAAGAAGCGACTAAGGTGTATCTGCTTGATTGGCCTTGGTCTTGAGCCACAACAAACTAAGCGTGTATCCTACTTCAAGCAACTTCTCTTCCACAAATATAAGCCCTTTGGTCTCGGGCACAAGCAGCCAGATGAAGACAGGCAGATTAACGAGGACCCTGCAAAGAGAAGGAATGTTATAGATGACCCGACCGCATGTGTCATGTGTCAGGACGTTCCATCACTATGAGACTGACCCAGTTTGAGACCCATTATACAATCAACGCGTCTGAAACACAAGAGCTCACTTCTGAACAATTGGCATCAGCTACAAGACTGAGTCACTATCTACCAATACGACCAGGACCACTTGCGTTACTGGCAACATACTAACAAAGCCAATGAATAGACACATACAAATATCAAAGATTCAAAAGAGAAAATGAATAATAACAATAAAGAAGCTAAGGCACCTTCATGACCAATATAAGCTAAACTTGAACTTCAAGGTCAGATCCTTATAAGGATAAATGACAAAAGGAACAAATAATTCAGTAAAAGGCTCAGATGAAATATGGGTAAGAGAGGATAATCAGCACTAAAAATCAGAGTGGTGCATGACATACTCATTCATCATTGCCTCTACTAGATATCAAACCAAACAATAATAATATTTTTTCAAAAAAGCCTCAGAATTGCAGAAGTATCATCAAGAGAATTCAGTCCCGAAAGATGGTGTTCTTTTAAATCTGATGTCCTCATTGGCTCAAAATAAATAACTCGATAAACTAATATTCAAAATTCAATAACTTGAGAAAGAAAAATAAGAAGAAAAATATAGGTCTCATGGCCGATCCCAGACGGTAAAAGCAGCAACGCCGCTCCGCAAGGCAATGGAATATGACACCCTTTCAGCGATACCGCAAGACGGAGAAGCCATTAAGGCTCCTCAACGTCTTGTAGCTTACTCATTGATCTGTGACGTTTACTAGTGGATTATGCAATCACAAACTTTTCAGATTGCTCCATCTTTTAGTATTAGATTCCTTGGAGAGAAATCGCGTCACTATGTAAATGAAATACAGTCATAACATAAGAGAAAATTAAAAACTTCTAAAAGAAATTAAAGGAAGGAATGAGAAGAGATGAGAAAGAAGGAGCTGCGTGGTGTTTAATATATAGAGTGTCACAGAAGCCCTAGAGAATCAAACCCCATTAAGAAGAAATAATTTTGTCTCATTAGTGGTGAGAAAAAATAACCAAACCGAACCGTAAAAAATATAATCAATCCAAAGTCTTCAAACCTTTCACATTATTGTTTTGCAATAACTGGCTATAATCTAATTGTGCAATCAACAAAGTGACTTAACCGAAGCAACTGATTAGTGACACGATGTTTAACGGCTAATTCACGTTTCGAACTGTGATACTAAAAAGGTTCTTCAGAGTAGTCGATCACATGATTTGAGTGTGTTCGGTCCACTGGTCCATTCAATATTTCATTTTAGAGAACAAATGATGGAAGCTTATTAATTGTACAGAGTCTTGAGTTATCAAAAGAGGTCGTATTTCTCCCATAGTCGACAAGGTTTGTGGTCTGAAACGATACCTTAACTCTTGGGACAGAAACCGAGACATTCACTGGTTTAGGTTCTTTGAGATGGTAAAAGACAGTATTTACTGAGGTTTGTGAAAGAGTTTACTGAGCCCACTTTATTATGTTCTATAGACACTGGTCTGGATGATCATCTGTCCTAATTTATTGTTAACGTATTTTAAAATAATGTCAAACCATTTAGGGTGGTCCATTCTTTCTATACATTTGAACAAGTTCGTGGGCTCGTAATTGAACATGTTAATTTCAGTTTGAAGGGTCCATTGTTTAGCCCGTAAGAACAGAAACTTCTCTGATGATTAGCTTTTTTTTTGTAAGGCATCAAGAGTTGATCAGGGGATAAGGCAAAATCCTGCTTTGAAGTGATCATTGAGAACAAATAGGAGTTCCAGAGACAACAAAGAAAAACAGCCTCAGTTCAATGTCATATTCACGAGGATACGAATCTGTAGATTTTCTGGTTGAGAAGTATTGCAGTGGATTCTCCAAAGCATAAATAACACAAATCAGGGCACTGGTAGGATAGTGGTTCAGTATAAAAGTCTCTGATCACTTGAGATATACCCAACTGATATTGATACATGAGAAGATTCATAAGCAAGGGTTTGATTTAAAATTACCATGTATACAAAAGAAACAATGTTACAGGTTACAATCACTGAAGTTGCAGGTTACAATGTTTTTACAAAACCGAGAATTAATCAACACAAGAACAGATTTCATCCAGCAACGAAAAGATTTCAAGATAAATTGTTATTTGATAAGACTGCAACAACATCATAATCCCAAAGCGTAAGTCCAGTGATGAACTAAGTCTTCAGAATCATCCGTCAATTAAACACTTCGATATGAATCCACCTCTAACGATCCAGCATCAACAGCAACTCCGTCCAAATAGCTTCCACCAGCAATAAGTTGCCAAGCAAACAACTTACTCAACAAATTAGCAAAAAAACCTCCACACACAAAAATAAATCAATTTAAAATTACAAAAACAAATCATTGTAGATATAAAAGAGCAATAACCATCAGGAACCAAAAGATATCATCAAAAGCAATTAAGCTATACAGTCCGCATCAAGGTCAAGTCAATAAAATGACCATCATTTGGTTATTCAAACTCTTTTCTCTCATCTCCCTCAAAACTCACAAACAATAATTCACTAAAAGGCTCAGATAAAATATGGGTAAGAGAGGTTTATCAGCACTAAAAATCAGAGTGGTGCATGACATACTCGTTCATCACTGCCTCAATAATAATCATTTTAAAAAGCCTCAGAATTGCAGAAGTATCATCAAAAGAATTCAGTCCCGAAAGATGGTGTTCTTTTAAATCTGATGTCCTCATCGGCACAAAACCCTAATTCGAGAAACTAATAACAAAAATAAGAAGTAAGAATGTAGGTCTCATGGCCGGTCCCAAACGGTAAAGGCAGCAACGCCGCTCCGCAAGGCAATGGAATATGACACCCTTTCAGCGATACCTCAAGACGGAGAAGCCTAAGCTCCATCAACGTCTTGTGGCTTACTCTTTGATCTGTGACGTTTACTAGTGGATTATGCAATCACTAATTTCAGATTGCTCCAACTTTTAGTATTAGATTCCTTGGAGAGAAATCGCGTCACGTTATAAATCTACTCAAATCAAACACCGTAAGACTATACAACCGTAAAACTATAAAACCTTAAAAGAGTATGAGAAAGATGATTCAGGAATCCAAAGAACGGAGGAGAAAGAAGACTCGATGAGGAGGAAGAAGGTGCGTATTGTGTTATTTATATACAAACAACATTAGGGTTTCGGAAGCCCTAGAGAGAGCCACACCATCTTTCACGAACCTTCTGTTTAATTGTAAGCCCAAATTCGGCCCAATATGCTCTTCCTTTATAGGTAAAGCCCAAATGTCATTACCATATGGGAAAGTTGATGTGCCGAACTCTTCTACTTATAATGGAGGCAATCCCATACTTTTGTGTAGACTTGTGAATTGTGATTGTGATTGCTACACACCTTTAATGATCTCAAACTACTTGTGATAATGATTTAATTCTTGATAAACCACATTTTCTACATTGTTTTGGATAGTTGTCTGTCTCAATGAAGATTTGTTAAATCAGAACTAAATAATGGTCAATTAACTATCATCATTTTGTGTGTATAAATCAAATCCAAAATCGAATTTTTGACTCACACATCATCTATATATCCCACTGCATAATCAAACAGATGAAAATAATATTCAAACCATGATTGAGTCAGTAAAAATCTCTTCTAAACTAACAAATGCAAATTGTATGTGGAGGAAGCTTCGTAATTGATAAGTTTAATGGACCTGAATATCGAAAGCCACAAGGCACACTTCACTCTCACACATTAATATTTGTTATTCATATGGCAGATCATAATTTAATACAGTTTCTAAAAAATACGCGTAAAGATGGGCAATAGTCTTTGCTTCCGTGGCAGTTCCACGAACTCTCTTTCGTCCATACCACTTGGCACATTTTGGACCTTTGTTTAATCTTTTCTACTTTTAAACCAGTTTCAAACTCCATAACCATTCACATCGTTTTCATGTTTTACTTTGAGATTAGTGTTTATTTATAACCATAACCAAACAAAACATACAAACTAGTTTTAGGAATAGAGATAGGGAGGATGGTCACGGGTCCTACGACTAACTAATCAATAGGTACATTAATTTCAACTCTACACATTTAGACTTTATAGTCTTCTGTAATTTTCAATTAATGTAATTAACTGTTATTTTTCTATATAAGCCACTCGTTGCTTTACACGAAGAGCTGTCAAAAATGTTCTAAAAGAAACAAAATAGCCAACAACAAGAGAAAATCAGTGTTTTGTTTCTATCTACACTCTCTCTGAATTCTCACTGAAGTTACTTTCTCTCTATAGACAGATAAGAATCAATATTAGAGACAAAGATGAGGAATTATTTGGGAGTCGGAGTTAGTCCCGTACATGTCGCCGGAAGTACCAATATGAAGCTGATTGATCGGAAAGTGAGAGTAACAGAGTTGATTCTGAGATCTTCTGTTTGTGCTCTTGCTCTTGTCGCTGCGATTCTCGTTTATACAGACGTCGAAGTTAGAGAGGTTTTTGCGATCCAAAAGAAAGCCAAATACACCGACATGAAGGCACTTGTGTAAGCTCTATTTTGTATTTCTGTGTATTAAATTTTGTAACTTCTGTAACAATCTTTCTCTGAGTTCTCAGGTTTTTGGTAGTCGTCAATGGCATAGCTGCTGCGTATTCTTTGGTGCAGGCGGTTCGTTGCGTGGTGGGTATGATGAAAGGAAGCGTTTTGTTCAGTAAACCTCTAGCTTGGGCCATTTTCTCCGGCGATCAGGTGACGCGTTTTTTGAAAAGTTTAGTTTCTGAGTCTTATTTGTTTGGTAGGGTACAACAATTTATTACATTTAGGTTGGAATGTTTCATTAAATGTCAACAATCTATCAAGTACAGTGACGATGGTACTGCTTAATGAAATTGACCTTAAGAGAGAGGAAAAACCAGAGATTGTACAAGTGGTATAGTAAATGACATTGTTCTGTATGTAAAAGCAGGCTATAGGGTACTTGTGTGTGGCTGGGGTTGCAGCAGCTGGGCAGTCTGCAGCTTTAGCCAAGTTGGGTGAGCCTGACCTTCAATGGATAAAGATATGCAATGTGTATGGGAAATTCTGTAACCAAGTGGGTGAAGGAATTGCAAGTGCCTTGTTTGCTAGCATTGGAATGGTTTTGGTCTCTTGTATTTCTGCTTTTGGTGTCTTTCGTTTGTATGACGGAAGTAAAATCCGTCATAGCTCAAAGTGGTGAAGAAGAGCAGTATTAGCCTTGGACCAACCTCTCTTTAATTTTGTACTTTGTGGTGTGTGTGTTGTCTTTTTCCTTCTCTCAATGGGTATACCGTTATAAGTACTGTCAGGGCCTTAGATGCAGTATAAATATAATCATTACAGTTATGGTTTAACGATGAATGTGGGACATTGAGTTAAAGAAATTATAAGAAATGTCACAAGGAGTTTAATTAGGTTTCTGGAAAATGCCACGATTTTGATTTTTAGTGACGGTAAAAGGATAAACACAATGAACACAAGATGCTGGACATGAACATAAGATCGGTAAGCATAGACCACTATATAGAAAGAATTTTGACATACATGGTTATGTACATAAACATGGTCATGAATATGAGACATAGACATAGGATATGAACATGGTTATGGACATAGGATATGGACATATGATTTCTATGACCTCTAATGATTTAAAATTCTCTTTATTTATAGAAATGTGTTGGTTTACGTCCACTGATCTAAAATTCATGTCCAGCGTATATTTCTCTACTATGTCTTTTTTTGTTTATTTTTTATAAAATTTCATGCATTAATATAAAGGAGCAGAACATGCCAACATTTTACAAATTAAATAAAAACCCACAATTAAGAATCTAGTTAATCGTTTAGAAAATTGGCCCAAACCCATTTTGAAAACCAAAAGAAGAAAATGGAAGAGTCTCGTCACATTGAGGATTGGACGAGACGATTCAAGTGGACATGCAAATCGGAAGTTGCAGAGTAAGGCTAAGTGATGGGGAACCAAGTCTGCAATATTGAGCTCGTCAATTGTGGATTCTGATTTCTAAATGAGGATATACGATTCTTCACTGTTGCTCTAATGGAGTGAATTAGTATCTCTGCTGGTTTAGAACAGAGACGATGAAGTTTGGAGTTTCGCTCATTTCAAATTTCATAAATCGTTGCTTGCCACAATAGAAGAATTAGGTACCTTCTTGTCCTGTCTCCTCTGAATTGGATAAGTGAATCAACGATTGCATCCCAATCTGTTGAGTGTGTCTGTAAGTTGAAGGTGGAAGAGAGGGCTTGCCAGATAGCTTGCGAGTAATGACAAGTGAAGAAGATGTGGTTCCGGGTTTCGTTATGCTGGTTACATAGAAGGCAGTGAGGATCAGATTGAATTCCCCAAGAGCAAAGGCGATCTCTAGTTGGGATGCGATTTAGAATAAATAACCAAGTTAGTATTGAATGTTTCCTAATTCCTCTCTTAAACCAGATAATGTCTTTCCACAGCACAGTTGATTGAGGGTCTCGCAATTGAGAGTAGATGATGCTGGATTGAAAACTGGTTGATTGCTTCCCATTGATTTTCCAAATTGGTTGGTCCTCTAGGTTACTGAGAGAGATAGTTGTGAGGAGTATGTGGAGATGCTCAAGTGGCTCGGATCTCGCTGGTGGCAGGTTCCAGCTGTCTTCTCTCCAAATCGAAAAGACTTTGGCCCTGAGGGAAACACCAGTAAGTCTTGGTCCGTTGTTGCCTACATAGTCAATTAGAGGTCCAAGTGGTGTCCATAGACCAGTCCAAAATCTGCAGCTTGTGCCATCTCCAGGTTTGATACTGAGCCATTTAAGTATTATCTTCCTCTGCTTAAGTAATTGTTTGAAACTCCAAGTGAAATTTGATGAAGGTTTTATGGTCCAGAATGAGTTGTCCGTAAGGATGTTTTTATGGATCCAGGCAACCCATATTGACTCCTTACGGAAGAAGAGCATCCAAATAAGTTTCAGTGAGCAGGTGCAACTCCATAGGTTTAAGTTCTTGATTCCCAATCCACCTTCCTCTTTAGGCAAAGTAACTGTTTCCCATGCAACTTTTGCAGCATGTTCACTCTCTAAGTTCCCTTTCCAAAGGAACGCTCCACACATGGAATTGATGAGTTTAATGCACTTCTTTGGGAGGATGAAGGCAGAGCACCAAAAATTGAGTATGCCGGCTAATACTGAATTGAGCAGCTGCATTCGTCCTGCAATTGAAAGGTATTTGGTTGTCCAACATTCGAATTTTCCCCTTATCTTTTGAAGTAATGGTTCAAAATTAAGCAGTGAAAGTTTCCTGGTGCAGAGAGGGAGGCCTAAGTAGCGTATCGGGAGAACTCCTTGCAGGATAGATGAAATCTGTTGAATTTCTTCGATATGAGCTTGCGGAAGTCCTGATGGGAAGAAGCATGATTTTTGAGGGCTGATGTTGAGGCCTGAAATGTCCTTAAATCGATTCAATATTGAGATGATGTTGTGGACTGAGGTTGGGGAACCATCTGTGAAGAGAAGTAAATCGTCTGCAAAGCATAAGTGGGTGAGTTTTGACTCCTTGCATTTAGGGTGATATCCTATTAGGCCTGAGTCTGCTGCATCATTAAGCGTGTGAGAAAGTATATTCATGGCAATGCCAAACAAATATGGTGAGAGCGGGTCTCCTGGGCGGATCCCTCGGGTCCCTTTAATAAATCCATGTATTGAGCCATTCATTCTGATTGAGTATGTTGGCATAGTGAGGCATGCAATGATCCAATTTATGAATTGATTTGGTAGGTTCATTGCATGGAGTAATTCAATGATGAAATCCCATCAAAGAGAATCAAATGCTTTGGCGATGTCGATCTTAATGGTAAGACTTGGGGGTTGGTTTGGCTTGTGATAACCATTGACGATCTCAGCAGCAAGACGACAGTTTTCAAGTAGGAGGCAATCTTTAATAAATGCAGTCTGGTTCAGCAAAATTATTTTTTGTACCAAAGGCTTGAGGCGATGAACCAGCAGCTTAGATATCAACTTGTAGAGTGTATTGCAACAAGAAATAGGCCTGTAGTCTTTGATAGCTATGGCGCCTGGGAATTTAGGGACAAGTGTGAGGATAGTGGAATTGACTGCAGATGGCATCAAAGGGGAAGCAAAGAACTTGTGAACTGCAACCGAGATTTCAGGGCCAACAATTGTCCAAGCAGCTTTGTAAAATCCTGATGTAAGTTCATCTGGTCCTGGACTTTTATTGGGATTAAGTCTGAACATGGTTTTTGCTACTTCTAGTTCTGTTGGTTGTGCTAGGTGAATGGTTTGGTCAGCCTCAGAGCAAGAGTAGAGGTTAAGGTTATGGAGTTCTGCAAGAGTGGCACTTCGAGGGGTAAGGTATGAAGCTAAGATCGCTTGAAAATGGCTAAGAGCAAGAGCTGTCATTTCTGTAGGACAAGTAGCTATTTCTCCATCAACTCCCTATAAGGTATGAATTGTGTTAAATGCATTTCGGGCCTTGGTAATCTTATGAAAGTAAGCTGTGTTTTGGTCGCCATTCGCTAGCCAATTGATTCTTGATTTTTGCTTGAAAAAACCCTCCTCTATTCCACGTAACATGTGTAGTTTATCTTGACATTCTTTCTCAGTTGGAAAGGTGGGTTCATTTGGGTGCGTAAGAGAGTCAACCTGCGAAATCTAAAGCAAACTGTTAGTCTCACAAACTCTCCTCTGAATTTCTGAATAGTTATTTCTGTTTAGTGTTTTTAGCTTTCTCTTTAGTCTCTTTTGCTTAAAACTCAGGTTGGAGAGCGAGTTCTCCTCAGTTTCAGTAACAGTCCAAGCTGCAGCAACAATAGGGATAAAGTCTGGGTGGGTAGTTAGGAAGTTGAAGAACTTGAATGGCTTGGTGCCAGCTTGGGGAAGGCTATTTTTGAGGGTAATGAGGGAAGGGCAGTGGTTGGAGAAGTCGGGTGAGAGGAAAGTGCCAGAGCTGAGGGGGTAGTGGGTAAGCCATTCTTTATTGATCAAAACTCTGTCTAGCTTTTTGGCTACATGATTTAGTGATTGCTTGTTTGACCAGGTGAAGCAAGGACCCGAGTATCTTAGTACACGGGCTTGGATAAATTCCAGGCAGTGCTTGAATTCGATCATTGATGGTGTGTAATGCTGCTGGAGTGGACATGAGTGTTCTGCTGGGTGTATTGTCTCATTAAAATCGCAACCAATGAGCCAAGGAAGGTTGGCGAGCTGGTAATGATTGTATACAGCTTTATGGTCGGCCCAAAGTGAGGTACGTTCATCTAGTGTATTCTTCCCATAAATAGTCGTATAGTAGAACGGCTGGAATCCAGGACCGGAAACATGACATGTGACATCTTGGTTTGATTTATGTAGCAGTGAGAGAGCTAGGGGATGTTTCCAGATAATCAGGATTCTTCCATCTTCGTCTTCTGATAATTTTGATAGGCATGACCATTGGCTGCCAAGACGATTGAGTAGGGTTGGTAAGCTAGATTCTTTTATATGGGTTTCCAAAAGTGCTCCGATATTAATATAATTAGTACTTAGCCGGGTCCGAAGGGCAATTTGCTTATTCACATCGTTGATGCCCTGAACATTCCAAAAAAGAGTTTTAATATTCATAAGATAGTCAGGATTGAGTTTCTCTCTTGATAGAGAGAAGCCCTTGGGTTAGGGTAGTTGTTTTTGAGGAAGAGGGAGGGTTGGGAGGTAAAGGGACTTGATCAGGGTGAGTGGGCAGGGGTAATGGTGCTGGTGGGGTTAACTTTGGTGGGGAGATTAGTGGTGGGGGGAGCATGGATTCTGCAGTCATAGGGTCAAACAGGGGTCTCTTAAAACCGGAGAGAGTTTGGGTTTTTTTCTGAGCCGGGAGGATGAGAAGGTGAGTGATTTTTGAGATAGGGATTTCTGGATTTTGGCTAGTAGCTAAGTAAGATATCGGTTGAGGGGGGGGAGAGACATTCAGCCATGGCTGTATCACTGGGGGAAGAAGGGGAGGCTACGCCCATAGTTTGGTCTAGGATGGGAGAAAGGGACGGAGGAGCCTGGTGGTTTGGCTGAGGACAAGCCGAAAGAGAGGTCTGATGAAGGTTCTGAAGTGGAGTTTTAGGAGCTGAGTGAGTGGCAGAGTTTTGAGGTGAATCCCTAGTGACAAGAGCCTCCTGAGGGGACTTTGCCTTTGGTACCCACTGGGCAGAAGGACACCAAGATTAGAGATGCCCAAGCTTCTTGCAAACTGAGCAAGAAGGAGGTGTCCATGGATATGTTATTGTTAAGGTTGTGGTTGTGCCATCTTCCCTGGTAAATTCAATTTTTTCAGGGAGGGGTTTAGAGCAATTGACCCTGACTTTTACGAGAGCTATTTCCAAGTTAGCTAACTTGAGTGTGGAGTCGTCTGTTTCCACAGGTTCTCCAATTAGTCTAGCTACACGGCTGAGACCTTGATGATGGAAAAGGTCTAAGGGAAGGCCTTTTACATGAGCCCAAAGAGGAATGGAGGTGCGTGATGGCGGCTTCAGGGAAAGGTTTGGGGTCCACTGCGCTACATAAAACATTGTAGTGCCAATGTGCCATATCTCTTGTTCAACTATTTTGTTGCGAATTTACTCATTAGGTATCCGAACCATCATGGAGCGGTCTGCTGCTTTGAGATGGAAGTCAATGTTTTTACCTTTACCCCAAATGTGGTTAAGAACACTCTGTATTTGAGTATAGGATGGGACTTTTCCCATGAAAACTCCAATTATGAAGTCTTTGTGCAATTCTACTGCTTTTTGAAATATTGAGTTAGGTATGGTGATTGTAGGGATTCCTTCAGGGGAAGTGGAAGCAGGGGTAAGCCGCTTTAGTTTTTTGTCTGTGGCTTCTTGGACTGTGTAAGCCCAGGTGCATGAGGTTTTAGAAGGTGGTGGAGAGGCTGTGGTGGAGCGGAGGTTGGGGGCTAGGGGTTTTGCTATGTTAGAGACAGGGATACTGTTGAGACCAGCGATGACCGCATTACTTGTAGTAGAGACCTCATTGTCTGTAATTTCGTTACCAGGTTTGTTTTCCATGCCAGAAGGTTCTGCCTGAGGTGTAACAGTAGGTACTGTAGCGACGTGAGGAACATGAACAACGATAGAGCCGTGTTGTAGTTTACTCATAGCTGGATTGTTTGAGGTAACAAGTGGAGCTACTGAGGAAGCGTTCTCATGAATCTGAGTAGTTGTTTTTCCTTTACCTCCAGATTTGTTTGCTAGATCTGAGGCTTTGCTAGACACTGTAGGTCTTAAGATAACAATGGGGGTAGTGGAGGAGGGGGTCGATAGAAGAGGTGGGAAGTTGACCAGGTTAAGGAGGGGGTCAGGAGGGTCTGGCAGGTGCCGGAGGTCGGCTTCTCCGGCCATGGGTGCGGTGGACTGAGGCAGCTAGGGCTGGAACGGAAATCGAGAAAGCAAGAGAGAGAAGAGAGAGAAATGAGAGGTTTCTAAAAAAAAGTTGAATTTTCTCCAAACACCTTCTCTACTATGTCTTCATAGGCATTTTTGTCATTTTTTAAAAAAAGTTCGTGGTATTTTTAAGAAACGGAAACTCTTTGTGGCATATTTTATAATTTTAAAGCTCGGTGAAAAGAGAATAGTCGTAGCTAGATAGAATGTTCAAAACCATAATCTTGCCAAGCTAAACTTTTTTTTTGTTTTTTTCGTCAAAGTCCAAGCTAGACTTTATAAACTCTAAAATCTACGAATAGATCTTTCAAGGCGACATGTCGTTTTTCCGACCATTTCGAATAATCACTGCTCTTTTAGCTTGAAACGTCTGAAATAAGTTTGTGTACGGCAGTGTTCATTTGCAATCCAACATTTTATCATCTCATAATGTTATATGTTGGTTTAATGTCCCGCGTGGAGCCGCTAAAGAGATTCCGTCGACCACATTCGGAGTTATTTTTCAACCACAAAAAGATGACATATTTAATCTATTTTCACTTAATAACCAAAAAAAAACAGAACTTTAACTCTCACCCATCCATATAATGAAGGATGACCATCCACCATTTTAAATTTGTACTTAACTCCATTTATCTCCTTCTCATCAAAATAATCACCTCTAGCCGAAACTAATAGTTAAATATAGACTTGACCAAAAAGAGCAAGTTATATATAGACTCATAAGAATGTTAATTTTTTACATTTGCCCTTTCAAGACGTTTATTTAAAAAGATAACTTTAAAACAAATAAAGAAGAAGAAGAATCAGGGCCGGATATGGAGAAGAAGGTGGCTTTGGTGTTGGCGTTGATGCTATTTGCATCTATGTCATTGGTTTCTGCTGAGGAAACACCAACGATCGGACAGAGAGTAGACACAGCCGCGGCCGACGTTACCAAATTCTTCAATGAACATGCCGGTCCTGCCGTGGACTCCGTCTCCTCCTCCTTCAGATCCGTCTACAATTGGGTTGGTAATAAAGCCAAGTATGTTTTTGCTCTCTATCTCTTCAACGTTCCAATTTACATTAACATTATGCAAACATAACCCTTTTATTGTTACTGTTCTTATTTTAATGGTTAGAGGTAATGACTTTAAACATAACTAAGATTTGTTTTGTTTATTTGCAGGGAAATGGGCCTTTAAAGATTTGTTTATGAGCGAAGAGGTTCGGAGATAAATTTCATCGAATATAGTTTGATCTTCATGTACCATTTTATTTAAAATTAATAAAAGATTAATGTTTGTCTTCTAAAAATTACACACAAATGAGAGCACATATACAAATATCTTCAATGAATAAAGCAAGCAAATGATGTTTACAAAATCACTAAGAAAAAAAAGAAAGAAGCAAAAAGTAATCAAGAGGAAGAAGAGGGAAGAGAGTGGTTTGCGAGGAAGTGAGTGAAGAGGAAAAGAGCAAGACGAGGCTGAGACAATGGCACCTCATGCCCTGCGGCTCTAACCGTTGCGTACGTTAGCAAGCCATTCTCGTAAACCTGGCTCCAACCTCCCACTAGGCCATGAGAATGGTACCATGGATACCATCTTTTGCTGGTCTTCAATCTCATTGCATTTATCGAATGCCTCGTCCCGCTTAGTGGCAACACTCCATCCGCATCCCCACTATACAAAATAGTTCCACACAAATTATAAAATCTTTCAGTTAAGAAACTCGCATGAAACCTAATATATAATATAAGATACATGCGAATATATAAATTGGTTTTGAGTTGAAAGCTTATGAAATTTAACCTGAAGATCCAAATGCGGAGATGAGAATGAAGAAGATCCTTGAGAACGGGAAGCATGGACTTTGGTGAGTCTTTCCAATTCTTTCTTATCACACGACTACAAGGAGTCCAAGGAGTAGTGCGGTTGAAGCGAGCATGGAAAGATTTATGAACATTTGGATCGTTCATATACTTGCGTGTGTATCCCACAACGCATTCATCGTTACCTCTATATAGCCATGCTTGAATCTGTTCCTTTGATGATGATTGTTTGGTGCATGCAGGTCTATTGATGTTGTAAGGGTCTATGTCACCAAACTCAGACATGGCTTGGGTCAGAGCTGCGTTGCAGTTGGCTTTGGGGAAGAGGATGGTGTCGTTGAGACACCATTTGTTCAAGTCATTGTAGCTTTCGTCCGAGATTAGACCGTGGTTCCACCAATACTCTTGCATCCCTTTGTTGTCATTGTAATTATCTAACAAAGGATTCCCCATCTTTCATATTTATATAAATCATTCATGTTAGTATTCAATAATTGTTTCCCAAAATGTTTATACAAAAGAAATTCTTACCAAAATCCCTTTAAGATTGATAATGGGCTTTTTGGCAGCCTTGTTACGGTTGACAATCAATTGAGCTAGCTCCGGAATATAATGTCCTAATTAAACAAAAACCAATGCAATAAGATAACACTAATTGTCATAATATTTAACAATAAGCTAATCACTTTGACCAAAAATAAAATAAAATAAAGCATATCACGGATTATTTGCGTATGATGTGGTCGTTCTAGCCGCAACGTCTTAACGTTACAAACCTCGTATTCATATAGAAAGACTTGTATAACTTATTATCAAAAAAAAAAAAGACTTGTATAACTTGGTCATCAAAGAAAAGTCAAGTGGGTTGTTGTGTTTTTCTTTGTAATTATATTAACAAAACCCATAATGGGAACAAATAAAAACAACAAAGTAAACTAAGAGGAAAAAAAAGTTGAGATAATTGGGTTTTATTAGCATGCATTTATGGACCGGAAGTGCAAATCGTGTCGTATTCAAAAACAGTTAAATCAATCAAGTCAACAACTATAAATAATTTTGGTTCAACTGCTTAATATTGGTGGATTCTCACATGACATAACAAATGTGAAAATAAAGAATAAAAAGGTTAATAATTATAATAAAACAAGAATAAAGGAAGTACCGGCGTAGCTCTCGCCGGCGATGTAAAAAGGTCTATCTTTATATTCAGGGAACCTCTCCATCCATCTTATCAAAAATCTGTACGAATCTTCACCTGTCCCCACATTTTATGTATTTTTATTAGTTAATTTATATCTTAATTTAATTAACACTTTTTTATAAAATTAGGAATGAAAGTGATACAAAATATGTCTGACCTGTCCTCTTGTCTCCTACAGTTAGTTCGTCTGAAGATGTGTTTGTGTAAGAGAAACCAACTCCCGCCGGTGAATCCATAAATAACACATTTGCCACTGCATTTACATTCTTCACTCTATTCATCATCATCAATAAGATTCATAATATCTAATTCCAAAAAGATTTAATACCTTTGTTCCAAGCATAGATATTTAGACGAAGAGACTTTCCATCTGGATTAATCCTAAAAGGACCAACCTCCTCAGATGCACCATAAGCGATGGAAGAACATCCTGGACCACCATTGAGCCACAAGACTAGTGGCTTCCTTTCACTAGGCTTAGGTGCTTCGGTTAGCCAATAAAACAAAGCTCGTCCAGCCTTTGCATCAACTGTGACGTAACCAGAGTATTGAGAGAAATTGAGATTACGAGGTTGGCCTGGTAAAGAGATGATCTTGTCTTTCATCTTTTGTTCCTTATGAACATCTTCATTACTACTCACTACTTCCAATAATGCAATCACCAGACATGTTATAATGATACATTGGTTTAGTTTTTCCCAATTTTTGGTTTTTGTGATCATCATCGATCAACTTTTTTTGTTTTGAGTTTCTTGGGAATCTCTCATTTTCAACCTTGATGATTTTATAGAATCATTTTCCTATTTAAATAATGAGAGTCGTTGTCGACTTATGCCATTTTTAGGTATTATATATGTAATATTATATATTTTTAAGACAGTAAATTATAATGGATATAGTCAAATTAGCTTACTTGTAGATTGAGTATATTGACAAGTCTTATATCATTCTTGTATCTATACATATTATTGTGTTTCTGATTCGTTGGCCTTTTGTATGCGTATCTCATCTTATTTGGTATCTACTGTTTATTATATTCGTTTTGATCGTTACACAGTCATTGTCATGATAGTAAACATCTCTGTTCATTTTACAGGTTTCATAATTTGAGGATTTTATTAAGTATATTATTACTTAGCCTTTGACTAATTAAAAGCTAAATATTGCTTGCTTATACCATAATCTAGGCATGTATTTCACATGGATAGGTGTAAACATATACTTCTAAAATCTAATTAAATGTGCGAATTTTTCTAGTCCTTATAAATATAAAACGATTAGTGTATAAAATACCTACCACAAATAATTAGTGTAATTAGTTGGTTGAATTGGTAAGCCAATTTTGTTTGACATTTAATGGCTTGTCCATTCCTTTTATTTCATTTTAGTTTCACCTAATGCTGATCTTGTTAGAGACCATAACCTTTTATTTGGGTTCCTTTGGCCTGCCTTTGTTGTTTGAATCTTTTATTTAAATACTTTTAACAAATGAGATATTGGTTTTTTGAAATTCGTCTCTTTCACATCAATAAATTTACAATGATTAGTTATATAGAAAAGAAGCATAAAGAGGTGTTTATAAGGTCAGCGATCCCAAAGAGGATCATGTGCTTAATTAAATGCATTCCCTGAAACTAGACCTCCATTTTCTATAGTATACTAACGTATATTAAATAGAAATAAAATCAAGTCTTACTCGTTTTCTTGTCAACCAAGAAAAGTAACGGTAAGCCTGAGTTTAATTGTAGTAGTTAAGCAACACACACCGACAGACAACGAACCTTATTAATGTTCATTTATTATCAGATCAATTAGATTTATATTCACTCAAAGCTTTTTAAATAAACAATCCAAGAGTTCATGATAGTGCAAATTATTAGCACCTGTATAGGATTAGACACAGAAGCTGAAGGGTTGTGTCATGTGTGATAATAATGCCACAAGAACTTGAGAGCTGGTAATGTGGAAAGGAGCTTCTTACATCTTATTTACACACTTGCAGAGAGAAACCCTGGTCTTATTACACAGTGACTTTTAAAGTTTACATTGGCAATGGCTTGTTGTCGAGAAATGATTTAAAAAGAAGAAAAGCTCGACGAGGGCGGAAAAGAGGCACCTCGTGTCCTGCTCCATGTATTGTCACCAGAGTCAGCCCTTTGTAAACTTGGCTCCATCCACCGACCTGTCGTTTTACTTATACATTAGTTTAATCTCAAACAAGAAATAAAATGAAACAAAGGAAACAGCGTGCTTTGTTGTTTTGTTTTTCTATACCTGTCCATCGTCGTTCCAAGGATACCATTTGGAGAGTGGAGTTAACTTGAGAGCTCTAATGGAGTAACGAGTTCCAGTCACGGGAACCACGGAATCAGTGTCTCCGCTGCATCCAAATTGTAGAACAAGCTTAACATATTAATCATAATAATAACATATCAGGATACAAGATAGTTGATATAAAAAGATGTACCTGAAAACCCATATCCTGAGGCCTGCTGCTATCAGTTCCTTGTAGATTGGAAGCATAGATAAAGGAGAATCTGCCCATTTTTCTCCAACGATGTCACTACACAAGGAAACTATATATGTCACTGAACATGGACCACCGAGAAAATTTCTTGTATATTTTAGTAACAGACCCATTTAATGTTGTTTCTACCTGCATGTTTTCCATGGATAAGCAAGTCCTGTTGTATTAGCATGCATAGCCTTTTGAACAGCCGGAGAATTGAAATATATGCCAGAGTACCTCTCTGTGCAAGGATCATACGCTCTCCACATCCATGGCTGAGTACAAAAAAGTAATGTCATAAATATGTCAAATCTGTTACCATGGTAGAGTAAACCTGTAGAAGCACCCATAAACTAAATCAATCTAGACAATGGAATGGATTTCAAGTAGCAGAGAAAGGAGGACAGAGATTCTGAATTTCTTTGCAGTAGTCGTCACTACCTTCTTGTACTAACTATGTATGATTACATATTTGTTTAAATGAGAAATAAGACTCTCGTGAGGCTCAAATATTGATCCTTTTGTATCTGGAAGCAGATAAGAGAGGCAAGAATCAGGCTACCGAGCCAGTTATGCATGTAAAGATCTGATTTTTCATGTCATCCCAAGAAATGTTGGAACCTCTCAATGACACTAAGAATCGTAGTTGAAGAAAACTGATGAGCGTTGATAGAAAACTCACATGACGAACCCTCAAGAAGCGGGACCTTAGAGATGCAGCTTCCTGCTGACAAGTGATAGTGTAAATGCTATAGGGATCAATATTCCCTTGTTCAAAGTCTGCAGCTTCAAGAGCCTTGTTGCATTCAGGGGTTGGGTGCTCAGATGATACAAATTCACATTTGATCCGTAAGTTGTGGTAAGTGAGATCGGATATCAAACCATGAGTCCACCAATATTCAAAGGTCCCCACAAAATCATGGTAATCATCAATCACAGCATTTCCAACCTAAATAGGAAGAAAATTCACTTTGGTCACACACACGCACGTAAAAAGAAAGAAAGTGATTTTGATTTGACTGAATATTTGTGCTCCTATTTTCACTTACAATGAAGCCTTTGAAATTGATATCTGGATTGTGTTTCTCATAAACAATTTGTGATAACTGAGGAACATAATGACCTAAAGAAGAAAAAGTGAAAATGCTTAGCTAAGACAAAAAAAATTAACAAATGGTTTCTCAACTGAATAGAATTCACAATACTAATAATGACCTGCATAGCTTTCTCCAGCAATGTAAAAGTCTCTGTGCTTGTATTGTGGAAACCTCTCTAACCATTTCACAAGAAACACATACGCATCTTCAGCTGCAATAATTTAAATAGAAAGGATCACATAATTTACAAAGCGAATCCAATCGAAAGAGGGAGAGAGAGGGAAGTCAACAATGAAGGCTTTTACCGGTTCTCTTGTCTCCGACAGTGTACAAATCGGAGGTTGTATTTGAATAAGAGAAACCAACACCAGCTGGAGATTCAAGGAATAGCAAATTCGCCACTGAACCAAAAGAGAGAAAGAGTGTTGACTTAAGAATTCGAAGTCAGATATTACGAGAAACTGAGAAATAGAGAGAGAAATACATTGGTTCCAAGAGTAAGGATTGTGGTAAAGGGTTTTGCCGTCAGGATTGATTCTAAAGGGTCCGATTTCTTCAGCGGCGCCGAAAGCGAGGGAAGAACAACCAGGACCACCGTTGAGCCAAAGGACAAGAGGCATGGACTCGGGGTTTAGACTAGGCGGTGACTCAGTAAGCCAGTAGAAGAGAGCTCTGCCAGCTGACTCGTTGACCGTGATGTAACCAGAAAATTGAGAGAAGGAGACATCGTTGGGTTCACCAGGAAGGTGAGAGATTCGGTCTTGTTCTTGCTCGTATCTGGAACTGAATGCGTAGTGTGGGAGTAGAACAAGGAAGAAGAGAACGACTCGAGCCATGGATGAATGATAGGGTGAAGATTCCAATGATTTCTACAGAATCATGTAATATTATTTTAAGTTATAAAGTAAGGTAATAATTGAGTGAGTCAGTAATAATAATCGCTACTGTTGTTAGATTAGATTTTTTTTTTTTGTCAACTCATTATATTATATCACCGAATAGGTGAAATAAGATTACAGTGTGGTACCAGTAGGTGATTCTCTAGCAGAACGCGCCAGAATATCAACCTTATGCNTCGCGGAATTACATGAATGGAGAAAACACTAAAAAAAGACTTCAACCTGTTATATTCCTCCAATCTGTAGCTAACTCCACTTCTAAAAGTTGAGAAGAGATCATAGATTCCATAGCCCAAAGAATAGCTTCCACCTCTGAATGCAATGGCGATAGGCTTATCCGAATTCTTCTTGCTCCCGCAAATTCTCCACTTACTGTTTCTGAAAAACAAATCCACCCCAGACCTGTGACACTGTCTGAGCTTTTCCAAGAGGC
>OVAX01000852.1:19699-62149 GCA_900406405.1 Lepidium africanum | reverse complement strand
TCATTTGCATTGTTTGCACTTGCATTGCATACATTGTGCATTTTAGAGTTTTTATCAGGAGATTTTGGACGCATTGGAGACGAGATCATACAAGAGGTGAGCAAGGATGGATGATTGGCCAAGATTGTGGGATGACTCGGCCTAAATACCCGAGTCACATGGCCGAGTCAAGAGGATTTGCTAGAGCTATGGTGGACTCGGCCTAAATACAAGAGTCATGTGGCCGAGTCAGAGTAATTTGCCTTGAGGAACCAATTGGAGCTGAGTATGAAAGGTGGATTGATGAGCTGGCAGCTGAATCACATATTTTTTTTATCCGACTCACCCACAGAGGTCGAGTCACATAGCCAAGTCGGATGAACTTTATGTTTTTATTGACTTTGACTCTTTAGGGTTTTGTTACTAAGGGTATAAATACCCCTTTTTTGTATTTAGAAACGGGGGGGATCCACGTTTTTATGCCTCTTTTGTGTTAGAACTGATTTTTCATTCTCTCATTTTGTAATTTCCAGATAAAACTCTTTCCTTTTCAGTTTTTGAATGCAATTTCAGTTTCTAAATCAATCTTGTTTATCTTTGTCTTGCTTTATGATTATGTTGTTCGTTTCATTTTCTCTGTTTTTGTATTTGTTTATGGATTCTGGGTAGATTTCTAGGGTTCTTGAGGATGGGTTAGATTAGTGAGGAATCCTTAGTCTCCTGGATTCTTAAGCCTAGTTTTACATAGATCTCTTCTGTTTTAGTGTTCTTAATGCTAATTTCTCTTTGATCAATTGATATTAGATTCTGGGAATTTCCACACTCATAAGGTGTTTGAAGAAATTTCTAAACCAATTAATCTCAGAGATTTGCATTTCTAGCCTAAGAGATTAGTTGTATAGAGTGTTTATTGGCTTTAGTAAGTTGTTTCTTCATGCCTTCTTGATTATAATTTCACTAATGAGAATTAGGTCTGATTGTAGTCTGGTTGAGTATTTAATGTTTTGTCTCCAGAATTATTAATCGTTAACATATATATTATCAGAGTAACACATAAATTACTTATTAATATATATATTATCCGTTAAAACACATATATTATCTTTTGATTTATTAATGGGTAACACATATGCAAAAGAGGACAAAAAAAATTTTATTATCGCGATAATAATTTTATTGAAGTTAACTGATAACTAAATAACCATCAGATAAAAAAATAGTTACTAATTAAGTCTTTATATCAGATAAAGAAATAGCTAAAGGTTAAAAAATTATAATACATATAAGACTTTTTGTTGAAGGTAGGTGCTCGTCTTCCAACGGATATGAGTTATACTTTCTGGAAATGAGGATTAGCAATCATTCGACACTTGAAAATTTTCACAAGACTCTGCGAGAGGTCGTTCTACCCCTTGTCCTCAAAGATGGGTAATATGCTCTCAAACAATGTTGTTTCAATCTGACCTAGCTGGCGAGTGATCCCAGTTCGCGGCAGAGAACAACGGTACTAGTTAAATGGTAAACAATTCTAAAACATATAACAACTCAGGTTTAGTGGTCTTATCATACCCTAATCTCCGCATGACAAACTTAATTAATGGTAGTAGCTATCTTGGGGGCTTAAATCAATAGTTAATGGATAATTTAATTGATAACTCGATAATTATCGGATACAATGATAGTTATCGATTAAATATTTCTATATTACCTCATAAATAAATGGTTAAATATTAAAAACTATAGTACATATAATATTTTTGTGTCACAGTTACACATCATACTTCCAACCTTAAAAAGGACATCAAATATATTATCTCATATTCATATTTGATAATCATATATTTGATTAGTGGATATGATATGCGTTAATACATATATTATTTGTTTAACACATCTATTAGTTGTTAATACAATTATTATCTAATAATTATATTTATTACTTTTAATAGAAGAAAATTTTGTTAAATTATCTTCATCTTCTTCATGAGAGTTTATGCTGACCTGCAACCCTGGATATGGCAGTTGTTGGTTTTTCATTTTTTTTTTTGAATATTTGTTTCGTATATACATAGATCTATCAATAAATAATCAAATTTGTGAAGAAAATAATTTAAAAATATGATTTTTTCCACTTTTTGATTTATCAATGTGTACACCAAAATCATGAAAAAATCGTGATGCATCTTCTTCTACGGAAAAAAAGAGTATGTTTATTTTTAGGGTTTCCTGCAAAAAACCTATCAAAGTGGTTATGGTTTGCAAAAAAACCATTCAAGTCAAATATGTACAAAATAACCATCCAAGTTTTAAAAAACTGTAAAATAACCACTAGCCATTAAATACATGTTGTTTACAACACCAAAAAACAGCATGTAGTTAATGAATGAGATAAAGTGAGAAAGTGTGAAAGAGAAAAGAAAAGTAGGAGAGAAAAGAGCATGAGAAAGAAAATCGAAAAGGGGTATAATAATCTTAATTTTTTGTACAAAGAAGTTACAAATGTAGCTTAGGCGGTGTTATTCAATCAGTATTTAAAGGATTTAGACTGGTTTGAATTACATAGATTTTTAAAGGATTTTGACGAAGTGCATCAGATTTTAAAATCCATTCCTAGTGGATTTCTTTATGGATTTCCATTGTATTTGAATTCATCTTACAAAAAATAATTGTTCGGAAAATAACCGTTGAACTCTACAAATAAATGAAAATATATAAATTAGGTCTTTGGGCTCATTATTGGTTGAAAAGTTTTCCGATAAGGATGAATTATCGGCTAGTAGTGAATGTTCAGTAGAGCTTGATGAAAGAGAAGATCAGAGAAATTTTTTACACTAAAACTGACAAATACTAATTCAGATTTCAGAATCCTGCTAAAATATATCGGATTTGGATTAGTCGTGAAAGGGTATAAGAATACTTTTTAATCAATTGTGATTAAAATTTATTGGATTGTATACATCATAATCAATTGTGATTAAAATCTATTGGATTGTAAATCTGTTCTCAATAACTTATGATTTTAATAGATTGTACGAAATACATCATCCAATAACTGGGGATTTTAATGGATTTTTTCAAATACATTATCCAATGACACAGGATTCTACGTTGAATTTAAAATCCATTAAAATACAACATCCAATAATTCTCCCTTGGTCTAAAACTAAATACCATACACTTATATGTCATCTATTATAATTTCTCTAAATTATAACTAGATATATAGATCAAATTAAACAAACAAGCACAAGCACTGAGAGACCTGCATATTTTATTGCAACCCCAACAAAAGTACTCCAAGGGATCAAGTACTGAAAATTTTGGCTACAACAGATGCCTCCAATGCTTGTAAAGCTTTTCCTGATTTAATGCATCTAGGAGTCTTGTATTGACCAATGGATGCACCTTGTGAGATGAAAAAGTCCATGAGAGAATCAAACGTGCCTTGACTTACTATTCTTATCTCTAGAGGTCCGACCGATCCGTCTTTGAACCGACATCTTTTGTAAACATTGTCAAGGGAATCCTCCATTACCATACAACACTTGTAGAGTGCCTCTTCATCTAGCTCAGATAGCTTCTCCTTCTTATTCTCTCCTTCTTTGGCTTTTACTTCCAAGTAAACCACGTAATGACCTGGAAATGTTGAAGTGTCGGCATAGCTGGTGAAGTCTATCAGAATGAGACCTGATGAGTCGAGAACGATCTTCGCTTGATTCACCGCTTTAAATAGATCTTCTTCGTTGGTTTTCTCGGAATCTATGCTTAAGACAACGTTCTCTCTTCTTACAAACCTAAACTCAGGCGCGTTGTTATAGAATCCAGTCACCAATACAATATCTCCCACTCTCATTCTATACAAGCCTGAAACAAAAAGACATTCACAAAAATTAGTCAAACCATGTATGAAAAATTATTGCATTATCTTAAAGTCAATGATCGATGCTTTTAAGCTTACCGGCGAAATTTGTGACCACGGGTTCGTAAAGGCACCCAAGTTTCACGTCTTGAAGGTCAACCACATCGTTCTTTCCTCCATCTATTGGTATGAACTCAAAGTATGACATGTTAGGCATGAAAGCGTAAGAAACGTCTTCAGGTTTGCACAAAGGATCTAGATTGATCCCGAAAGTAGTCTCCGAAGATCCGTAAGTCGTCGAAACTAGAGGCAAGTCGTCGCAGTAGTAGTTCAAAGTGGGAACGTACTGGCCCATTGAACCCGTAACAACAGTTTCAATATATTTGGTGTTTGGCCAGAGTCTTGTGACTATACCTTTCCAAGACTTTTGGCTGCATATTGCTTCGATTGTGTCTGCTAATTCAGGACGTGGCCCTCCAAGGACCAAAGACACAGAGCTTTGACAACCTAAGTCTGTGACCCACTTACTGAGATGGCCTGATCGGATGTTTGAACACAATTCCTCCCAAGAATTTTCAAGAACCTTAATAGCTCTGACCATGACTGAGGCAAAGATGGAACCCATTCTCACAACCTCATCTCTTTGGACCAAACCACAAAGCAAATGGCAGTATAGACTTTGGGTGTTGTTAGGGCATAATATGACTTCATCAGGGCTCGTATACGAGTAATACCAGTTTGATGGCCGGTTCGTGAAGTAGTCGCTCTTGAAGTAACTGCTTGTTGCGACTCGAGCAGGTAAGCCAGAAGGAGTAAAGGATTCTTGCTTAGTGAAGAGAAACATCATCCCTTTTCCTTCCTCCATACCACTAATATGCCTAAACAGAACAAAGGAGTAGACTTTTCATCATGGGTCTGATCCAATTAATAATCTTAAGAAAATATATGTAAAAGAAAAATAATTGCACTTACTTGGTTATAACATGCATACGAAGATCGTAGATGAATGTTAAATTGTCTAAGTACTTAGTGTTCCATGGCATCATCTTTTGTGCTCCTCCTGAAGTTCCCGAGCTACAAACAAAAACACTTTTAAGATTTAAACATATAGTTTCTTACAAGAACATAAATGTTACATGGAGCAGTTTGTTATGTACCTTAGCAAGAAACCAGAAATAGGTCGGGCCGAAAGAACATCGGATGATTCTCCATTGACAACACGATCGATATAAGGCTTAATATCTTCATAGGTCACCACCGGTACGTTTTTCTTGAAGAGCTCTTTGTCAAAACTCTCGTTGAGAAAACGCTGGAGGTACTCTGTTTTTGTGTTGGTTGTGAGTATCTCCTCCAACAAGTTGTCTTGTGTTTGCTTCACATTGAAAGTTAAATCGTTTAACTTGTTCTCGAATCCTTCGCTGATATCTGAAATTTGCTTCATATTTGGTTTCTTTCTAGTTGATATGATAATAGAATGGACACTTAGATATGTATATATAGCAAGAAAAAAATATAAATAATTCAGTTGGATTTGGCAGTTTTTGAGTCTCGGTCAATAAATAAGAAATAGACAAGTCTTGAGCGAGTTTCACAAATTGATATGGTTTAATTGATTTAATGTATTATTATGACCTTAGTGTGAAAGATACGAGGAAATGCTTCATTTTGTTCTTTTGTATTCTAACCACCGGGATTAGATTAATACACGTGTAACTTATGAAGAAAGTATTAGGAATCTACGAGTCATCATTTTGTTTTACTTAATTTCATGGAAAATGTAATTTCGTGGAAATATGTATTTCCGTGGAAAATGCTCTATTTGTGTGGGAACTTAAATGATACGAATATTAAGCATCTAAAGGAGCCATGCAAACTTTAATTTATGTTAGACTTCTATGTAAATAGGTGGTTCCACTTTTTATATAATATATGTTAGACTTCTATACATATAAATATGTTAGACTTTTAGTATAAGTACATTATACACCTAGTCAACAGTTGGATCAATAAATTTGAAATGAGACAAAGTTAATTTTTTTATTTTTTGGCAGGTTTATTCTTTGCATTGCCTCAATGTATATAAACTTTTTTGTTGATCAATAAATTTGAAATTTCAACAACAAAAAAAAACACTTGGATCAAAACATGATTTTTTTTTCTTTGGATTAAAACATGATTTATATCAAAACTTTAAATAATATAATACAAAATTACACGATTACATAGAATGTATTTGGGAAAATTGCATAAGTAGACACCAAGAACACTCCAACATCATTATATATTTTTTTTATGGTATTAATATAATATTCAGTATTACAATATGAAAATTTAATAATAATAATAATAATAATAATAGTATTATTCAAAATTTGTGATATATTGAATTTGTTTATGAATTTTGCTGACGTAAACCGGTTTATTATATTAGATGGATCGTAATCTATAATTAACTATTGACAATGATGAATGATATCATATGTTATATGTTATGATGTTGCTGAGGTTATTCAAGAGTCAACGTTCTGCTACTAACGGTTTATTGGGTTGGTTGGTGTCCTTTCGAAGAGAATCTACAAAGTCAGGGAAACTCAAAGGTCATACACCAGAAATTTACGAGGAACTTCTGCAACAAGTGTACTTTACAATTAAGTTGAAACTTTTGCCCAAAACCTTGACTCTAAGCTGAGACAGAGTCATATATAAATTAATATAAATATAAAAAGAAACAAAAAAATAATGATTATTCATACACCAATGACTACAAAGACTCTGCATTGAGATTCATTGAAAAACTAATTATTTAGTTCTAAGTCAGCGACGATGGTGATGGAGACTAGAAATTACGATCGAAATTTCCAAAATCTATTATTTAATCGAAAGAATAAGTCTATATATATCGTAAATACATGTCTATTAAAATATTGAATTAATTAAGTAAACAGATAATTAAAAAAGACAAACGAAATATGAACGCAAGAGAATGTAAACTGACCTGCAAACTTCGGTAAAATCTTCTCCAGACTGATCGTGTCAATGAAAATGGGTTCTTATTTTCTTTGAAAATATGTGAAAAATGCATTAAAACATAAAAACACAATAGCAAAGAGAGTACGACCCAATGGTATGAGTGATAGTATTATATGGTTCTGGGGTTAGCTCCAATCGTAGTCTTATCCAACCCCCAACGGTACTAATATGGTTCTTTTAACCAAACTTTGTAAATTCGTCTTTAATGCGTTTTTATCTCTAAATTGAAAACAGCCAATTTCTTTTATATATATTTTTTAGAACAGTTTTTTTCTAGAAACAACTATATATACTAGATAATGTCTTGTGCATTGTAAATAATCAACACATATTTGTATTTATTTATAATATTTATATGTGATATTGGTTTTTTCATGATTTGATTTGTATGTGTAAATTTATTAATTTTATATATATTTGATATATCAAAAATTAATTTATAGTGTTTTTGTACACAAATGATATTTTTCAAACTCTTGTGATTTAAGTTTTGAAACATTACAATTTTCACATATATATAGATATATATATATATTTTTTGTCATATAGGTTTTCAGACTCATGTTTATTTCGTCCTTAGACCCGTATTCATTTCAATTATTAGACCTCTGTTTATTTAAGGTTTTGTATCCGCGTTTATTTAAAGTTTTGTATCCGGGTTTATTTATGGTTTTATACCCATGTTCATTTACGGTTTTAAACTCGTATTCATTTTTATCATCATTATATATTATCATTTATATCTACATAATAGATCTATTTGTATCATAAATACATATTTTATTATTATGTGAGGTCATTCCAATATATTTTCTTTTTATTTTTCATATTATATGGTCTTATTTTAAATTTTAGAATTTATAACTTAAAATATTTTAACATATCTGAATTCTTAATAAATTAATAACGTTTTTGTAATCTAACGAATTAGGAATATGATTTATAATTTTATTGGAATATGAAAATTAGAAAATAACTAATGATATTCAAGACATAATTTACATATAATTTCTAAAAACCATGTTATGTAAATGATATTTTATACATACCATAATACAAAAAAAAACAGAATACAAACTAAGATTAATTGAAGAAATCTTCTTATAAATCTTATAAATTATATAATTATTTTACATGATTTGTCAAACTAAATAAATTTTATTAGGTTTTCTGAACTATATCATCAGTCCGAAAATATTCTGTTTATTTATTTTATTAAATAAATAGTAATTTCAGTTATTATTTATTAAATGTGATTGAAGATTATCTCAAATATTCTTCTTGTTTTATCTTATTATAAACTAAAAATAATAATGTGATTAAAATTTAATTTTATCATAATGTTTCCTTAGTAACAAATTTGTTACAATACTTTGTATGCCAAAACGAATAAATATAACACGATGTTTAAGTTAATGCTACGCTTTTGTTATATAAAAGATAGAAATTTTAGTACTTGAAATTTAAACAAATTATTAGGTAAAAAAAAATCTTATTTAAACAAAGAGACAAATTAATTAGTTAAAACAAATCAACCAATCAAAATAAATCAAGAGATTTAAAATCATAAAGAAACATATCAATCATTTGACCATGTTTTAATCCTCCATGTTTCTTTGATGGATTTCAACGAAGAAATTTCAGAGAAAGACATGATGAAGAAAAGCAAAAATCGACAGAAAAAAGAAGGTGGTAAAATCGTTGTGGTAAAATTTTTGGTGTTGTTAAATTTGTCCCGGATGTTTCTTATATAGACTTCTATTAATATTTTTGTTCTATTAGGATTAGGAAGATCTTTTGTTTGATTTTCCCTAAATATAAAGTATTTGGTTAATTATTGAATTAATGTTCTTATCATAATTTTTTTTTCCGCAAATATATTAATAATGTGGGAAGTTGAGAGTACAACCAGGGGCGGATCTAGCACATATTTGAGTATGAGGCACTAGTGTATTTGGAAAATATAAATAACTGAGAAAAAATAGAATATAAGAGAAATATATGAAGAAAAAAAAAGGTGTATGAGGTACTTGCCTCACCCTACAACCACCTACGTCCGCCAATGAGTACAACCATTCCAGTACACGATTTGCAACTCAAAGCAACCATTTTAAAAAATAATCAGATGACATTATGATGTACTATCGATGTTGATGAGATGTTAGAGCCACATAGGTCCTCCTGTTGCAATATACGATTGATATCTTCTACCCTCAATCACAGAATTTGCCATTGCACCTGCGATATTGTTTGCAGAGTTTGGAAACCAGCTCGCTGATCAATTATGTAAGGCATCCAAATGTTCTTTAATCTATAGTGAGATCCCTGAAGAAAGATTTTGAGATAAAGAATTTAAAACTTCCACTACTTCTTGTGAATCCCCTTCAAAGATGACTTTCTTTTGGTGTGTGTGATGGGCACACTCAGCTGCCCATAAACAGCTCAATAGGCTCGCTTGTAGTGGCTGTGACACATTAGAGAAAGAGCGACGTCCATGTAGTATAGCTCGTCCACAATCATCTCGTAAAATCCACGCAACACCACTTTTTCTAGTTATAGGGTCCTATGAGGCACTTAAGTTACACTTGAGCCAAGGTATAGGTGGTTTCTGCCATTTAGTAATGCTCTGTTCCATTCCTTCCCCTACATCAGCTTGAATCTTGAGCATCATCAATATTATTGGCCATAAGCCATTCCTCAGCCTCTTCCTTTGCTTTGCATACAACTTGGCTTGCATCGAACTTAATCTTCTCAAAAATTAGCATGTTACGAGACTTCCAAATGTGCCAAATGATCCAAGGGAGAGTGTGTCTAACACATTTTGGTATAGCAAAATTCCTTTCACAATTCAAGACATACTGAACATTGTGTTGTATTGAGGTCTCCGAGAAGCCATCTCTCGGCCGTGGGATGCCTGAGAGATCCCATACAGCTGCTGCAGCCTCACAATTGAACAACACATGAGTAATAGACTCCACCTTCGATCTACACAACACACACATGTCATCTTGACTAATCCCTCATCGATGTAACTGTTGTGCCACAGCTAACGCTTCCGACAAGGCTCTCCATAAAAAGTGTCGGATTTTTAGTGAATTTTTAACCTGCCATAAACGTTGCCAAATTGTATTTCTACCCAAAGAAACACAAGGCAGAGAATGTACTGATGCTAACTTTTCCGCAAGATTGTAGCGGCTTTGTGTATCATAGCTGCCACTTTTGCTATGAATCCAACGGTACGTATCCTTAGTATGGCACTTCAGTTTTAACTGGGAGATACTTTGGATATCACGTCTATTAAAGCATTGTTGTAGTTTCTGTACATCCCAGTTTTCATAAGTATTATTCCATAAATTTACCACAACTTCATCCATGCATGCATCACTATGTACACGAGAAGGGACACGCGGAACAGGGTCTGGAATCCACTTCTCCGTCCAAATCTTAGTGGAGTTCCCATCCCCTAAATGCTTCACTAGTCCTTTTTCAAGCAGCTCTCTGCCATTTAAAATGCTTCTCCACCCAAATGATGGTCGTGAACCAGTACCATACTCTAAAAAATTCGAATTTTGGAAATACTTACCCTTCAAAATTCTTGTTAACAAAGAATCAGGATTTATTAGTATTCTCCACGCCTGTTTCCCTAAAAGAGCTTGACTGAATCTTCCCATATCCTTAAATCCCAAGCCTCCTTCACTTTTCTTCTTACAAAGCTTCGACCATGCTACCTATGGTATCTTCTTCTTGTCATCACCACTACTCCACCAAAACGCACGCATTGCTGCAGTTACTTACATGTGTACACAGGCAGTTTAAAGCAATGCATTGCATAGATAGGTAAAACCAAAGCGACTACTTTCAACAACACTTCTTTACCACCTTGCAAGAGTGATTTGGCGAACCACCCAGACATACGTAACCGCATTGTCTCATGAAGGTAGTCCAAATATTCTGCTTGGAACCTAAGAAACATTCAGGCACACCTAGGTACATACCTTGCCCACTCTCTTTTCTAATACCCAACATATTCTTGATTTGTTACTTGACCGTTACACCCACTTTAGTACCAAAAAATATTGAGGAGTTTTGAAAGTTGATACTCTGACCGGATACAACTTCGTAAAGTTGTAAATAATCTTGTATTGCCTTACCTTCCTCAATATTAGCTTTGCATAGCACCAAGCTATCATCAGCAAATGGTGAACCGATGGTGTAGATGGAGCGATTTGCAAGACATGTATCTTCCCATCAATCTCAGCCTTGTTCAAAATATGTATAAGTCCTTCTACACATAAATTAAACAAGAAGGGAGAGAGCGGGTCTCCTTGTCTTAAGCCTCTCTCCGGTGTAACAAGACCATGAGCTTCTTCGTTTAACAATACTGTATATGTCACATACGTGACACATTGCATTATCCATCACACCCAAATAGGAGAAAACCCGATTTTATTTAACAATATCTCCAAAAAGCTCCACTCCACTCTATCGTACGCCTTAGACATGTCTATCTTGATGGCCATGAAGCCTTTTGTAGCGGAAGCATTGGTTCGAAGAGAATGAATTAGTTCATGTGCTATTAAAATGTTATTGGAGATAACACGGCCAGACACAAAGGCTCCTTGGGTGGGTGAAATGACTGCTGGAAGTATTCGGTTAAGACGATTGCATAGTATCTTCAACACAATTTTGTAATGGACCGAACACAAGCTAATTGGTCGGAGATCCGTCATTCTGGTTGGGTTTAAAACTTTTGGGATCAAGCATATTTGAGTAAAATTCCACTCCGGGGGTAAGTGTCCAGAATCAAAGAACTCGTGTATAGCGTGACACACTTAGGACCCACCACATCCCAAAATTGTTGATAGAATTTTGCATAAAGCCCATCATCACAAGGACATTTTCTTCCATTAATGGCAAAAACTGCACTCTTGATTTCCTCATTTGTGACACAAGCTCTGTTCATCTCCTCATCAACTCTCGCTTCCATATCCGACAAAACCTCATTGATGTTCTCAGGGTGTGTGCTCGTAAACAAACTTCAAAATATTGTACAGCAACTTCTCCTTTTGATCCTTCACCCATGTATTCACGGTTTTCATCATCTCTAAGCATTTGGATACAGTTTCTAACCTTTTTGCTCTTCACACAATTGTGGAAATATCTTGTATTTTGATCCCCTACTTGCAGCCAATGGATGCAGCTTCGTTGCTTCCAATAATTTTCTTCTTCTTTGTAAGCCATAGTGAGTTGCTTTTTCATCTCTTTTAGAACATCACCTTTCAGGTATCGTTTAGAGCTCTCAACCTTAATCTCTCTATGTAAGCGCTGGATAATCTGTCCAGAGTTGGTTCCAACCGATTTCTTCCACTTTGATAATTCCCCTCTGCAATTTCTGATCTGGTGAGCTAGTGAGATTTGTAGCCCATCACAGGCGGACTTCCATCCTTTCGTAACATCATCTCTGAGTCCTTGTTTGTTCACCCAAAGACTATCATAAGAAAATCTCTTTTTATCCTTATACAACTCTGATTCACTAAAGAAGACTACAATAGGTATATGGTCTAAGCCCACATATCCAAATATTACATCGTAGATTGAGGGAATAATCTGAACCAGTTATCGTTACCAAAGCTACGGTCTAGATGACACTGAACCCAGACATTGTCTTTCTAACCTGCCCATGAAAATTTATTTCCAAGTTTATGTAGTTGCTTTATCTTACAATTATATATCATATCTTGAAAGTCCCATAATGTGGACTCTTTACGCAGTGGACGTCCTTGTTTTTCCGAATTATCAATCAGTTCGTTGAAATCGTCTGATAATATCCAAAAATCATCACGCGATATACCAATGGATGAGAGATGATCCCACACTTTTTTATGGTTACTTCAGACTGGATCACCATAAACTAATGAGATATAAAAACAAAGAGAATTCATTATAACCTTCATATCAATAATCCGCTTATCAGTGTACAAAACAGAAACATCAAAAGTATCCTTCCAAAACACAGCAAGTCCCCTACTTAAACCTATAGGGTCGATTGTGACCATTTTATTATAGCCAAGCAAGTCCTTTAACTTTCCCATAAACTCTGCTCCTTGCTTGGTTTCCATGAGAAACATAAAATCCGGGAAAAACTTCCTTCTAATTTCCCGAATACGTCGAACTGTCTCGGTGTTTCCTGCTCCTTAACAGTGCCAACTCATAAGGCTCATTTGGGCAGCAATGGCTTCACCATGGGAGCCACCGTATCACTATTGGTATCTTGTTCCTGCACCTCTCGAGTTATGCCCTCATCATCGCTCTTCTCTTCGTTAAGTTTAATTGTTCCTTTAGTCAGAGTATTCTGCATCTTAGTCGCCGGCTCAGCAATTTCCTCCGACTTCTTCCTTTTACTACTCTCTCCTTGCTGACAGGAAGAGCTACCAGGTGTAGCAAGCAGGTTTATGGATATGTTCCTCTGTTTTCTGACCCATTCCACTGGTCTTCCTCTTCTTTTCTTCACCACTTTACCATTCGTTAGATCCACACCTTCGGATTTCCCAATATTAAAGCTTGGTAGGGACCGCGAATGATTTATCTTCTCTACACTTCTTACAGATGATACTTACACATCAAAAAGTTTGAAAGAACTTCCCGCTTTGTGTACATCACTCTGTACAGTGGAATGCGTAAGCTTCGGATCTATAGGTGTTTCGTCTTCGCCTTCAAAATCTATGGAAATCCCATTTGTATTACCTTTAATTGCAAGGAGCTCTGTCTGTTTAGACCCTCCAAAGACAACATCAACTCCATCATCCTGTTGTACCCGCATAATTCGTGCCCTTCATTCTCGAGGGTCAGAATGTTGGATGTATTGGATAGCCATACATCTATCCTCCTGTGATAATTTGGCTAGAGCTACCGGGAAACTTGGAGGAAACTCTAGCAAATTGCGAACAAGATCATCATCCTTAGTACTCAACTGAGAGAGCCCATGTACCATTTCTCTACGTTTTGCCACCTCTTCCCGTCGTTTCACCATAGCTTTTTGTTCTTCTTTCTTTTTCCACGAGCATAACGCCATTTCATGCGTAAGCTGCTGACAATGAAAACATTGTTTCCTTAGCTTCTCATATTCAAAGCCAATTGCCACTTTTTCCCCAAAAGGAAGTTTCAGGATTCAGACTTCTTTTGCAGGATTGGCGGTATTGAAGGTAACCTTAACACGGATATAATCCGTTTCTGTGAAGATTTGGGGTCATACTCCACTTCCTCAACTCTATCCACCACTGCAGCTAAACGTTCAATCGTTTCTTTAGTGTAGTATTCCACCGGAATATTTCGAATACGTACCCACACAGACATCTCCGACAGAAAGTTGGCTGGAGGATCAGGCATCCACTTCTCCAAGGTCATACTCCAATTGTCATAAGACCACGGTCTCTCTGATAGTATAGCCTACAGATCCTCTTCTTTCTGGAAGATAAATTGAAAATGGTCCCGGAATAAAGCAATTCCCCTCACATGATCCTTTAGTTTCCAAATTCTGGGCATGGAATCAATCATTTTTGACATGACTTGGCAATCCGGGTTGAGAAGCTTCCCCATCAGGCTACACACGTTAGCATTGGATACTCTAAACCGTGGGCTATCTGGAAGCGTGATAGCATCATCATCGCTTAAAGAGAGAGAATTGATGGCAAGTTGAAGATTTGATGCCATCGTCAAATTAGATGTACGTTGCCGGAGTAGGATTGTTCACCGGAGATTGAAGAAATGTGGTTTAAGGCGAAGGCATCTATCATGCCTCCGTGAGTCATAAATACACCAATCATAGGTAAAATTAAGGCAACTCATTGATGATAGAATCGAAAATTGGAAGAAATTGAGTCAGGGAAGGAAAGGAAAATCTTCAGGACAAACTAACAGGAAGGTAAAAAAAGAAAGTAAAGATTAATGTAGGGGAAACCAAAACCACCGTAGTCTTAACTTATACCGGATTATGGGCTCTTCTCCCATGAAGAGGAAAGGGAAATAAGAAAATGAAACCCTCTAGTCCAACTAGAGAGGCTTAAGCAAAAAAGGGAGTTTTAATTATAAACAATGTTTTATTTTTAAAACGAAATTAAAGTGATAAGTATTTGGTTAATTATTAACAAACAAAATCTGTTTGGATTTAATCATAATCAAAGCAAACTTAATTTGTTAAATCAATTATAACTAACGAAGTCAAATTATGGTTCAAAAATACGACCAATCAAATTATAGTTCAAATACGACCAATCATGGTTCAAAATACGACCAATCAAATCAATAAAAATTTATTGCTACAGAAAGACAATGCTACAACCAAATCATGTGACAAATTATTTAAACAAATTTTATTCAGACAAATTAATTATTTAATACAAATCAACCAATCAAAGATTTTAAATCTTTATTATATTATTATAAATTATACGGATAATCATATTGCTATATTTTATTATAATAGAGATACATACTTCTTTTAAAATAATGAAAATATTGGTTTTTAATTACATCTATTATATAAATATGTAGTTATGGGGAGAGTTCGAACCTCTAATATGAGAATCATTAACTAAATCATAACTACTAGAGTAATTAACTGAATTATCATAACCAATAGATCTCGACAAATCTGTAGTTATAAATAAACAAGCTTATGGGCACTGATAATATTCATTATTATTGCCTGATAATAGTTTTTCAAATTTAATTTTTAAAAACAAAAAGAAAACCTCCAACTCAAAGAAATCGGGCGCGTGGTGGCCACGCGCGGTGATTTCCCCAAATTTCTTCTGTTTCTCGTTTTGCCGTCAATCTCTCCGTCTTCCCCTTCGGTGTCCGGCGCTGTGAGGGGATTAGTCTATATCTCTTTTCCGTTGTTGTTGCTATGCTCCCCCTTCGTAACTAGGGTAACGTCGAAGCTCCTTTTTCGCAGTGGTTATTTTGTGGGACGATGACGGTGGCGTGCGGAAGATAGGTCGATTTAGTGGAAGATCTGCTAGGGGACGGCATGATTTCATCCATTGATCTCGATATACTCACCAGTGTCATTATTGACAGCTTCGGCTCGCTTGGTGGTTGAGTTCTTCTCCAGAGGCGTTTATCCTCCCTCCGAAGTCACCTCCTATGTGTTCTTAGTTATACGGTGGATAGCATTGTTTCTCTTTTGATATCCCTTGCTTTGAGCTTAGTTGGGCGCTAACCTCATGCCAAATTGTCAAATAGATGGAACCTGCAATTTTATTGCTTCTTGCTGTATAGTTCCAAACTTGATAACTCATGGCTATTTCTGGACCTTCTCTATCGAGTTGCTTGAGCTTTAGTCTGTTGACGGTTCTTACTTGGGTTATTGATGAAAGGCTTCCTATCGTTTGCTATCCTCGATTTTGATCATCGCCGTTTGTTTCTAGCTAGCACTCTCTAAAGATTTATCAACGTTTAGATTTCATTAAATTTGTATATCGCTTCATCATCTACGATTTTCGGTTGTGATGGACTAAATGATCTTTGCTTCCATGTTTTCAATCATTTTTTGGCATAGGACCAATCTATAGAAACAACTCTTTGTAGCTCCTAACATTTTCATTATATGAAATATTTACATTATAATAAATAAATAAAAAGTTAATTTTAAAAATAGAATATATAGAAACATATCTATAATTAATAGTTCTATCCAAGTAAACGGTTTGACCTTTCACAACTAAAACTTAAAGGAGCAGAACTTATCACGTGGTGGGGGCTGGAGTGATATTACCCAGAAATACTCAGGAAAAAGAAAAAGACGTTCCATATGTATCTCAGAGCATTCAAAGTAATTTCTATAATACCGACAATGTTAAACACATATTTTTGAACGAAAGGCTTCAAGTCGTCTCCATCACAAGGCTAACTAGACACGAATTTGGTATGTATCGCAAGGTTGCATCAAGTTTGGCGTCCATAACAACGTCTATGTTCTGTAATCTTGCACTAACTAAAACTGCTACACCAAGTGATCTTTTGTTCACACCAAGTGCTACACCAAGTTTTTTTTTTTTTTGTCTACACCAAGTTTATCAGCAGTCGAATATTCATACTCGTTGAAATTAATCGAATGAAAATAAAAAAAGAGACAACCTTGTCAGAAGACTTCCACCTCCTCTTCAAGTTCCGCAAGTATATTCACAAATCTTTATGTCTCCATGTCATATGTCATCCAAAGGAGGTTCTCCTTCAAGATCAAAATTATCTTACATGTGCTGCTAAAGGATGCTACATGTTTATATCTCTTGAATCCCGACTTCATCTCTGTGTACCAGCTTGCATGTGAAGGGGATCATACCTCTGTTTCATCTAAACTTTGCTTGACACGATATTGACGATCTTTCTTTTGGAAACTGGTGTAGTTCTCTGATTCTTCAATGTCAGTATCCCCATCTTTTGCTGCACTTGGACTGTCCACTTCTTCCACCACTTCAGGTACAACAGGCTTTGTCTCACCACAGGTACTACTGTCTACTCGAACGTCTTTGGTCCTCTTCTGGGGAATGAAGGAGACTCTCTTCAATGATTCTGACTCTGAAGATTTTAATTCTTCAACAGCCTTGGGAGTATCCATGTACTCCCGTGTTTGAAACTTCTCATCTAATTCAGAAGATGGATCAAAGCTGTAACGGGTGTACCTTGAAGGATTTAGCAGGTAATCTGGAACACGAGCACCACTTTTACTCTGATGAGATAAAGTTTTTAAGGAGGCAGAAGCTGAACAAGTATCTTCAAGCTTCTTTGATATTTCTTCAAACACACAATCAAACCTGACTCGCTTACTAGTTCTTGCTTCTAAATCTGAACTATTCTCCTTCCTTTTGAGTATAGGTTTTGGAGGCACAGGTTTGGATGATTCTTCTGACTGTGGCTCTTTGCATTTCGAGGGTTGACCAGCAGAAGTGTAAAGTTTATTGGCCTCGATTTCATCTTCCTTCAGCCTAATTTTTGCAGCGACATGGTTAGCACGAGGATCCCGAGTCAAGCCACCAGACGATTTGGCACAGACACCTTTCATAGACAAGCCCTCACCGTCACTCTCTTTCCCTAGTGCGACCTTATCAAACTCATCTTCCTCCGCCTGCGGTAATAAGCAAAATTCTAAGTCGTATGGAAAATTTTCAATGGATCCTTTATGAAATACGAAAAAAAAAAGTCAGAGAAATAACCCACTGTATCTATCAAACTCAAGCATCCTGAAGAATAGCGTACAAAACTCCCTATGCCCCGCAGCAATATGTATATGTAGTATAATCTAATGCTCTTCCACTTTCAGACTCAAACGGCTGATGAGAATCTACTAAAATCAAAGCCAGAAGGACCACAAACGTTCCCTAATTTTAATTAGCTAATAATTTAGTAGGTAACAATTGTGAACAGACCAAAATTGATTCTAACCTCGTTATCGAGAGTGCGGTCAAGACCCATGGAGGCTCTGATGCTCCATACATCATCACAATCCTCCCCTAGATCACCTTCGTCAAGATCTTTGAGATCATCTTCAAGAGGCTTCCGAGCAGTGCTCGAGATCCTCTGCTGTCTCAAGAGCTCGTCAAAAGATGAAGCACAAGGCATCTCGTCCCTATCGTATGAATCTCGCTTCCATTCCCGCTTCTCCACGTCTGCGTCGGAGAGAGTCCACACGGACCCCAATGGCTGCCGCGACGCCGGAGCAGAAGACGTGGAAGATTTAGAAGACGGGGAACGAGAGAAGGCAAGAGATCCGAAGATCCTAGCAACTCGAGACTGGAAATCTTCTTCGGCGGATCCAGATGACGCCATTGTGGAAGCAATCAGAAATTGAAAACACGCACAAAATATCAATCGGCAAGCAAAAGAGAGAGTACACACCGCCTTGATCCTTTTAATGGGCTTTGTACAAGTTGGGCCTTGTATAATGTAAATGGGCCTAATATTTAGATCCAGATCAGTTACTCGTATATTTAGATCCACTAACATATGTATGATAAAAGTAACATATAAAATGATTTTAGTATTATATTACCAGTAGGTCGTTTTAGGTCTCAAAAGAAATGAAAGAGGGGACAACTTAAAAGAAAAAGAGATCTAAGTCTTATTAGACTGAAATCATTTGACAGAGAAATATACGGTAAGACGAATCTGATTAGAAAGACCAAATATAATAAATTAGGACAAGAAGAGTTGAAAAATTTAGGACAAGACATGACCAATAGGTTTTTTTTTGGTTTTTTAAACACACTTCCAGGATAGTACAACATGTTTAATGACTTGAATCACATTTGAATCGGTTCGAATTTTGGTTTTTCAAAAGACTAGATTCATAAAAAGGGATCTGTTTATCGTTATAGAGGATATACATAATGTTTAAACAAATTTTGTAGCAGCTGGACAAGAGAACATACATTCTTCTAATAAAACAATGGATTTTGAAACATAATCTTACTATTAAATAATCTTATGCGACTGTAAAGCCTGCAAAGAAAAGTAAGATCATCGTGTCGATTTTCCAAATTTCTTCTTACCTTTTCTTTTTATAGCTTTTACAATTTTATTCAACACTAAGAGTTTTAGTTTAATTTTTTTCATATATAAAAATAAAATAAAAGTCTTTACAAGGAATCATTTATACCCCACTGACCTCTCTGTCTCTCCGGAACAAAAGGTAATGGAGAAGCAACCAAAGAACGGGTCCCACACGATCCCTTTATTAATTCCGGACGAAAGAACCGCGTTTATTACACGCGCCTTGTTATCTCTCACTTTTAAGTAGTAGACGCGCCTTTAAGCGCGTGTAAATACGGGAATTTAGCAATGTCCTTGTTTTCTCAGATGACCACTGTTACAGAAAACGCTCAGTCAGTCCTCTCTCTACATTTTCCCTCTCTTTTTTATTTTTACATCTTGAAACGACACCGTATCTTACCTACCTTCTATATCTCCGGCGGTAACTAAAACGACATAGTTTCGCCGTCTTTTTTTGGGGTTAATTTCACAAATGGAGAAGTTTTTTTTTCCTTTTCTTTTTTTTTTCTATTCTTTGGAGTTTGATCTCTCTTCTCTTCTCCCGAGACACTTCATCTAATTAAACCCTCCACTGTTTTCTTGTTTTTTCTCTCTCGATTTCGCGAGAAAAAAATCTAACTCCAAATTACGCTTGGCTCGAGACTTTTGGAAGATCATCGAAGTTTGTTTTCTTTTCTGTTTTTTGATATTTCTGGAAAGCTTTGGGTGGAGAGGATCTCACGTTTTTTATTGTCTATTGCTTCGTTTGTGTCTTCTGTGTGAGAATTAGTGGTCTTTTTTTTTTGCTTTTTTTTTTTTTGTTTTTGTCTTTCGTGTGATGTTAATTGCTGTTGGTTTCGAAGAAGAAGAAGAAGTAAGAATTTGCTCAAAATGCATTTCACCAAGCTTGATGACTCTCCCATGTTCCGCAAACAGGTTTGTTTCTACATATCTTAGTTCCGGCTTGCATTTGTCTTTTTGTGTCTAGTCTTTTAGTGTGGTAGGTTAGATTTTGCGTCATATTTGGCAAGATTTGTTCTCAACTTTGTGAACAGATACAAATTTTGGAACCACTAGGAGGGTGTGGTTATGTCTGGAATTCTGAGTGTTCACCGACATTTATGCCCCCAGAACTAGAGTGAACTTCACTGAGAAATTAATTTTACTTTTAGTTGCCTGGACAGCCTATCTGCACTTTGATCTCGTCAATAACACTATGTTGGTCAATGAGATGAGAAATTAATTATGATCCAGTTCATATGCTTGGGTCTATGGCTATGTGTATTAGCAGCCAGGTGTGTCCAGTTAGCTAGTATTCTTGCTCACTTGCTTTTAGTCGAACTTCTGCTATATATATACTCTACTGGGCACTCAAGAGGAGCAAAATAAATTGCAATCTTAATTGTAAAGGAAGTTTCTAAGTGTAGTTCATATTCTGTCTCTGTTCCGTTTAGTTTGTATTCTTTTACCTGCTATACAGAGTTCCAAATCACTCAATTTTTGGGTCTGCCCATAGTTGCAAAATCTTTAGTTATAGGATTGTGTCTTCAAGTTATGTAATTTCCCTTTCAGTCGTGTACTCACATTGATATCTTTTTACTGAAATAGCTACAAAGCATGGAGGAGAGTGCGGAAGTATTGCGGGAAAGAAGTGTAAAGTTTTACAAAGGATGCCGGAAATACACGTATGCTCTAAATATTACAAAATTCTTTAGGATTGTAGGTGTACAATCAGAGTTTTCTTCTGGCTCAAAGAGACATGAGATCTTATCCTCTAACAGAGATAGATTGTCCTTTCTTTTTACAGTGAAGGGCTAGGCGAGGCATATGACGGGGACATTGCTTTTGCAAGTGCACTTGAAACATTTGGTGGAGGCCATAATGATCCAATTAGTGTGGCTTTTGGAGGTATGACCAATTTCACATAGCATAAGGAAACTCGCAATAGCATATTGTCTGTTTATCTCCATACTTTTCGCACTTACTTATCCTCTGAGATATTAAGCTGTTTTCATTATACTGCTTGTAAATTTTCTAATATTGTCATTTTGGAAACACTAATTTATGGTTAATTTTACGGAGTGAAGTTATTGTTCCTGGTCTTGCTCTCAGCTCTCTCTTTACTAGGGTAGTTAGATTCACAGGTCATAGTGGATATATTTTAGTTAAAGAATGGAAAGAAAAATGCTAGTTTCATCAGATGTGCTGATAAACTTTATCTTGCTGTGTCAGGACCTGTAATGACGAAATTTACAATTGCTTTGAGGGAAATCGGGACTTACAAGGAAGTTCTTCGGTCACAGGTATGCTAGTTTGGTACTGTTGACACTCTCTCCGTTCTCCCTACTACAGCCGTCTCTCTGAAATGTGCTATCTAAGTTATATAGTTTTGTTTGCCTTCGGAAATAGCTGCCTCTATGTAGATTGCCTACCTTAAGATATTGTATAGATTTAGATCAGATCAAGTCTTTTCGATTCAGATTTTCATTTGAGTGAGTTCTCATTGTCAGGTGGAACATATACTGAATGACAGGTTACTTCAATTTGCAAATATGGACTTGCATGAGGTTAAGGTACAAGCTGCTTGCCTTATTTCTTGGCTAGATATCCATTCTTTGAGTTGAACTATGATGGCAACATATCCACGTGCATCACTAGGGGTATAGTACCGGGTTGAATATTCATGAAACCATAGAACATTCTGCCATGTATGAGTAGAAAAAAATTGAGGTTCTGCCAGGAGATTTTCCAGTAGGCGTTTAGTTTAGTATGGTTTAAATTTAACTCTTTGGGTTGGACTTTGCGATCGCAGCATTCAAATCTAAAGATGTTGAATAACTATCATTCCTATAGTTAACCTTCTCCAAACAAAATTTATTTAGAAATATATATGAGGTGATGTAGAGATGGTCTGATGAATCTGAAAGATTTTGTTATGTTTCTTGAGCCTTCTTTGACATATTTGTTAGTCGGATACTTCTTTCTTCCATTTCCTCAAGTAGGCTAGCATCACTAAGTTTTATTTGGATATGGAATCCTGAGAGATCATTTTTGCCACAGGAAGCTCGGAAGCGCTTTGACAAGGCTAGCCTTACGTACGATCAGGTATCCCTTTGTCAAGGGTTTTGTTTTCCCCACTCTGCTGACATGGTTGGGACTAGAAAAGATAGTATGGAAAGACTAAATATCCTTATTAACCTTTTTCTTTACTATATGTAGTATCTGTACGAAAAGTGTCAACCAAAGAAAAAGGGTAGAACTCATTATTCTGAGTCACTCCCTCTTTATGAATTTTAAGGCTCTTTTGTTTCAAAGTTTAATATATCAGTGCTACAATTTTATGCGCACGCTGTGTATAAATCTACAGAAATCTAGCTAGGTCTTGCTTGTGCTACTTTTCTGAGTACCAACTTACTAGAAATCAAATTTGCAGCTTGAAAGATTAGCGATATCTGTTTCGTAAAAATTTGGTCTACGCTTGTATGAAGGATTGATTTATTAAGTATTGTGCTTCAGGCCCGTGAGAAGTTTTTATCTTTGAGGAAAGGTACAAAAACTGACGTTGCCGCTGCTTTAGAACAGGTATGGTGCATGATCCTTTTAAAGCTCGTTTTCTAATTTTGAATACCATGTATCTTTTTATCTCTCTGTTCTATAACTAGCATATTTTTACTCTGATAGGAACTTCACACTTCAAGATCTATGTTTGAGCAAGCTCGGTTCAACCTTGTAATTTTCTTTTGTTGATCTTGATTATTACTTTTGAATCTATATATTTTCTGTAACATCTATAATATTGTTGATGTCTCATTTGTTTTCTTTGGTTCCCAATTCATGCTCAGGTGACTGCTCTTTCGAATGTTGAAGCTAAGAAAAGGTTTGAATTCTTGGAAGCAGTCAGCGGAACAATGGATGCACACCTTCGGTACTTTAAACAGGTACATTTGCTATGCATTTTGAGAACTAGAATATAGTCCGAAAAGGTTCTAATCTGAATGTGGCTGCTTTCAGGGTTATGAATTACTGCATCAGATGGAACCATATATCAATCAGGTTGGTTTCATTTAATTTCCTTTCTTCAAGTTATAGATCCCAGAATGGTTAGGATTTATAGTTCTCTTCGAAAACTCCGCATGAATTTCAGGTGTCATGCAGTGTGTTGGAACGCTTAGATAATTGCATGAGAAAACTATTTATACCTCAACTTGTTTTTCAGGTCTTGACCTATGCACAGCAGTCCAGAGAACGATCAAATTATGAACAAGCAGCACTTAATGAAAAGATGCAGGAGTACAAAAGACAGGTTGATCGAGAGAGCAGGTGGGGTTCAAACGGTTCTAATGGCTCACCAAATGGAGATGGAATACAAGCGATTGGCAGAAGCTCTCACAAAATGATAGACGCCGTGATGCAATCTGCTGCAAGGGGAAAGGTTAATTAATGTATTTTACATATAAATCAGACATCTTCCAGAGAATGCTATTAACATTTGTTAGTGCTTCAGGTGCAAACAATACGCCAAGGTTACCTCTCTAAACGATCTTCAAACCTAAGAGGAGACTGGAAAAGACGGTTTTTTGTTCTTGACAGCCGGGGAATGTTGTATTATTACCGAAAACAGTGTAGCAAACCATCTGTGAGTTTTGTATCTCTATATATAATCTAGTTGTAACTAAAAAAGAAAAAGAAAAAGGCAGAATAATATAAACGGTGTGGTGTTTCATAAGTCAAATTTCTTTAACTATTTCTTGCACACGCTAACTTAGTCGATATGATGCTTAGGGGTCTGGCAACCATCTTTCTGGACAGAGAAATAGCTCTGAGCTTGGGTCTGGACTTCTTAGTAGGTGGCTTTCTTCGAACAGTCATGGTGGAGTACATGATGAGAAGTCTGTAGCCCGCCATACAGTGAACTTACTTACCTCAACAATTAAAGTCGATGCTGATCAGTCAGATCTAAGGTTTTGCTTTAGGATCATTTCACCTACAAAAAACTACACGTTGCAGGTTGAATTCAGAGTGTTTTCCTATAATTCTTGAATATTTGCCCAATCTTAAATAGTTTTCACTCAGTATTTATCTATGTTTTGTCAGTGCAGGCGGAGAGTGCACTTGATCAAATGGATTGGATAGAAAAGATCACAGGGGTTATTGCATCACTACTTAGTTCTCAGGTCCCTGAGCAGGTAAGTATTATTATTGGTATTCCTTTGCACGAACAAACTCATATTAGTTATATCGAAGCAAATTTGGTGATTGTCCTTTGCTGTATTTCAGCGTCTTCCTGGTAGTCCCATGGGTAGTGGTCACCATCGATCTGCTAGTGAAAGCAGCTCATATGAAAGTTCTGAATATGATCATCCTACTACTGAAGAATATGTATGTGAGAGGAGCTTCTTGGGGTACCATGAAAGGCCATCAAGAAGTTTTCAGCCGCAACGGTCCATTAGAAAGGGTGAAAAGCCCATTGATGCTCTGCGGAAGGTCTGTGGAAATGACAAATGTGCAGATTGTGGAGCACCAGAACCAGACTGGGCTTCTTTAAATTTGGGGGTTCTTGTCTGTATCGAGTGTTCTGGTGTTCACCGTAATCTTGGTGTGCATATATCTAAGGTAAAATCGTCAGAGTTCTTGATTATTTGCAGAATATATCTAGGCTCTATTTTAGCTAACTCATAAGCAAAATAAAAAATCATCTGAACTATGAAATGACACTTGGCTTGATGTTCAATATCAATTTAGATTGTTACAACATGCAATAGAATCTGAACTTTGGGTGGCGAGGCCTTCAGGTTGAAATCAGTCTAAAGCAATCTGAACTTGGCCGTTGCTACAGGTTAGGTCACTCACTCTCGACGTGAAAGTATGGGAGCCATCTGTTATAAGTTTATTCCAAGCTCTTGGAAATACTTTCGCGAACACAGTCTGGGAGGAATTGCTTCATTCAAGGTCCGCCTTCCATGTTGACCCAGAGTAAAAACTTTTTATATGATTGATTACATTGTTTGCCTTTTCATCCAAAGCTATAAGAACTTTAATCACCTAGTCATTAATATATATTTGCCAAATACGTGCAGGTCTGATAAATCTAGGGTGATGGTCACTGGAAAACCCAGCTATGCTGATATGATATCTATCAAGGAGAAGTATATACAAGCAAAGGTTCTTAAGCTTCTACCCCTTTATTTGATTCCTTATGTCGGAGATAAGTGAAGCTAGTTTTCTTCTCGAGGGAGTGCATATTTCACAGTATGTTGTTCCTTCAAAAATTTGTTGAACATCTAGATAGTATATTCTTCGTCATGGCATTCTGTCTTTTCTCTGTCATAAGCAATGTTCAGCGGGTTCATATAAACATTTTTTTGGTCATTTCACAGTATGCTGAGAAGCTATTTGTTCGGAGATCGAGAGACTGCGATTTTCCACAATCAGTTGCACAACTAATGTGGGACGCAGTGTCCGGCAATGATAAAAAAGCTGTTTATCGGCTTATTGTCAATGGTGACGCGGATGTGAAATCCCTGTATGACCAATCATCTTCCAGTGCTGCGCTATCACTTTCCAGAGTAATACTAGTACCAGAAAGGCCAAAGCGTGAAGATGTTCTACTAAGATTAAGAAATGAATTACTGGACAGAAACTCAGGAAGTTCTTCAAATATTCCTCCCGAGGGAATCGGAGGTTCCTCTTTGCTTCACTGTGCTTGCGAGAAGGCAGATATTGGGATGGTGGAGCTTTTACTACAATATGGTGCGAATGTAAACACCAGAGATTCAAATGGTCAAACACCGCTACACTGTTGTATTCGCAGAGGCAAAGCGGCAATAGCAAGATTGCTTCTCACTAGGTGAGTTGATTCTTTTTTGAGACGCTTATCCAAAATCGGGAGAACAGATTTTTCTTTGCTAAATCTTTATGTCGTGACACAAATTGGGTGAATTTTGCAGAGGAGCAGACCCGGAAGCTATTAATGGTGAAGGAAAGACCGCTCTTGATATCGCTGCAGAGTCAAAATTTACCGATCCAGAAGTTCTGGCTATCCTTTCAGACACAAACGGATACAATCACAGGCAGTGCTGATTAATGATACAGAAGCTCGCAGGCGGGCGTAGAACTCTCGGAGCTATGTCTCATCGTTATTTTCACGATTTTAAGAGCCAATCTCAACACTAAAGAAGATCTCTAATGGTCTCAAGCAAGCTTAGTGCCCCCAATTATGTTATGTATTAATGTTTTGTGATAGATATAAGGTTGCTTATTGGGAAAATATATTGTATTTTGCTGTGTCGTGGTGTGTGTATTTGATATGGGGACTATATAGCATCCTGAGTTTGTCATGTCATGCGTTGCAACTTGTAAGCAACTTACGGTTTGCTCATTTCTGCGGGTGTCTTTAACCATAAATTATTCATTAGCTATATAACTTATGGTTTGATTTTGGTTTTGATTCTGTCCATACAAGTAGATAACCAAGCTAAGATAATGCAATCAAAAACTTCTGATAACATCATTGATGGGTGATCAAAATCTACAATCTAAATTCAGTTTATTAAATAATGTACTCCTTGATTGTCAGCATCAGAGAACATATTGGTCCAATTATCCCATTTACATTCACACTTTTGAGACTTCTGATAAAGTCTTAACTATACCTAATTTAAATAACTAGGCTTAATTAACCCTAATCATCTCTTTTGCTAAAGATATTTTATTGTATAAAAATGGTGGTTCAAATCGGAAAACAAGACCTAACTTTGAATAAAAAGCAGTTGGCACATAAAGTTTTATCCTTTAACAAAATGAATAATATAATATATTGAAGAAAAGAAGAGAAAGAGGGATAGAGAAGAGAAAGCAATTATTCTGAGACAAACAAAGGAACCACTTTCGTGTAGTAATCTCAGACGCAAAGACAAAGCGCACAAATTCCCAAACCGCTAAACCAACCAACGATCCAGATCTCACATAGATAATCTGAACGGACGGATGAGATTTCCTTTGGGTGAGCCCAGTTCTACATTCGAGCACGGTACTCGATGTCTTGCTTTCGGCCCACTCATGACAGCAACGAGAGCTGCCTTTCATCCTTCATACGTGGCAATGGGACCCACTCTTACCACGACCACCTGACAATGTAGGTCCCACTCCAAGGCGGGAACCCTCTTTTTTTTTTTGGCTGTAACGGATTTGGTCATGCTTTTTGAGATGAGAGAGAGAGTCGCAGATACTGTGTCTTGGAAAGAGAGTCCAGAGCGAGTGAGCGCGTTTTGTGTTTGGTTACTCGACTAATGAGCTGAAACAGTTTGGATTGTTTTGTTTGTTTGTTTCGTCTTTCAACCACCAATTTAGTAAAATTGTCAAAACAAAACTCCCATTGAAGTTTGTTCTCTCTTCTTTTTTTAGGGTTCTCACTTGGTTTTGGGCTTTATTCTGTGACATACTAAAAAATTAATACAATTATATGATTTTGCTTTTTTGTTCCCCCTTATCAAGAAAATTTGTTGGGTTATTTTTTGTTTTCAATATAAACTTCTTAAAATTTCTATTTTTTTGTTTTATTAGTCGAGGAAAAGAGTGAGAGAATATGAGATAAGAATCCATGAGCCAATGATTCCATTCATCTTCTTTGTGAAGATTTTGAATTGAATTCCATTGTTCTTTTATTATTCTTGTGGGTTTTTCATTGGTTTTCTCGAGAATATATGTGGTTTCGGGAGAAGAGGATAGAAGAACCTCACTGTAGCATAAAAAGTTTCAACTTTTTACGGGTTTTTATGTAAGCTTTGAATAGCTTCACCTTTCTGGGTTTTCTCAGATCTGTGTCTATTCTTGATCAACGCAAATGCTTTTTTGTCTTCGATGATTTCCATTTCATGTGGCTCGTAGACGCACCAATGGAGCAAAGAAGAAGAAGAAGAAGCCGACATGGCAACACTATCTCTCTGCTCTTTATCTTCTTCTTAGTCTTCTCTTCTACAAGAACAAGCACAAGTACAAGTTGTCGACGGCGAACTGTGAAACACTTATCCACTTATCCACAATCGTCTACGCCACTCGAATCAAGAATCACTTCTAAAGTTATCGTTATTAGCATCGTATCAGGGATATTAACTGGCTTGGTTTCGGCCTCGGTGTTAGCTTTCTTGGTCCGCTGCATTGTCAAGTTCATGAAACAGACACCAATTCTCAAAGGTCCTGTGGTGTTTTCTCCTAAAATTACACCTAAATCTCTTCACGCAGCTCTTGGTAATGGTATCCAGTTGCTTGGTTCATCCCCTAATGGTAAATACTACAAGATGGTACTTGATAATGGCCTGGTGGTTGCAGTCAAGAGACTTGGCTCACTTGAGGGAATTGGTTCACCAGAGAGTGTTAGTAGTAACAGCAAGTCCTTTAAAAGAAGGTTGCAGAAGGAATTTGAGCTGCTTGCTGGATTAAGGCATAGGAACCTTATGAGTTTGAGAGCATATGTTCGGGAATCGGATGAGTTCTCTCTTGTCTATGATTACATGCCAAATGGAAGTCTTGAGGATGTGATGAATAAGGTTAGAGCAAAAGAGGTAGAGCTCAGATGGGAGATTAGACTTAGAGTCGCAGTGGGAATTGTGAAAGGGCTACAGTATCTTCATTTCAGTTGTGACACACAGATTCTTCATTATAACTTGAAACCGACAAATGTGATGTTGGATTCTGAGTTTGAGCCTCGGCTTGCTGATTGCGGATTGGCCAGGATCATGCCTACTTCACACACTGCGGTATCTTGCTACTCTGCTCCTGAGTCTTCCCAAAGTGACAGGTCCTTCATACTTCAATCCCATGGCCTTTAGTTAGTTCCTAATTCTTTCCTTTTACTAATGTGATATGCATATCCTTGTGACAGATACACAGACAAAAGCGACATATTCAGCTTCGGGATGATATTGGGTGTACTTTTAACAGGAAAAGACCCAACACATCCTTTTTGTGGAGAGGCTACAAGCAGAGGCAGCTTAGGACAGTGGCTGAAGCATTTGCAGCAATCAGGTGAGGCACGGGAAGCATTAGATACAAGCATTCTTGGGGAGGAAGTGGAGGAAGACGAGATGTTAATGGCTTTAAGAATTACCATAATCTGCCTTTCTGATTTCCCGGCAGACCGGCCTTCAAGCGATGAGCTTGTACACATGCTTACACAACTGCACAGCTTTTAGGCCAATGTTTTTGTACCAAACCTATCTGTGAAAACAATAAAATTCCTTCCCTTAATCTTTATGAATGACTGGTAAATATATGGATCACACAAATGCTCCACAAAATTGGTCTTACACCAGAATGAAAGATAACAAGCAGTTCCCTCGCCTAACATAAGACAACAGGCAGCACTCCATTAACGTAACGTACAACTTATAAGCAATACAAAGAAAAATGCAGATCAAGCAATGAGCCTGTCGAGTCAGTTTTCTACTTGCATAGTCCTCACAGGTGATCCGTTGCCAAGTATGGGTTGTATCAATAACTCTGAGAGGTCGCCGCTCTCGAAGAAGGATTTGTGAAGAGCCTGAACACATCCTTCAGCTTCAGCATCGTTTACTATAAAAGAAATGTTTACCTACAAGATTCGAAAACAAGAAAGAAATTACTTAAATGGAATGGAAACAGATATAGAATTTTGTAGTAAGCTAAGTTACCTTGGATGCTCCTTGTGATATCATCTGGACATTGACACCTTTGGTATAAAGAACATGAAACGCCTGCCCAAGGAATAAAACGATTAGGTAAGAAGCGCAAAAGAAAATACCTTCCGTTGTTGCAAACCTTGAAGTAATTCATTAGGAGCCAAGATCTAACCCTTTCTAAAATGAGAGAAGAATGTTGAACATTCCCAATTAGAGATATTATTGCTCTTCTTTTGGAAAGATTCACGACTGCAATTTTCTCCAGTTCTTCAGCCACGTGATCAAGCTCCTGTCACAACTAAAAAAATAAGAAAAGGCCTACGAAAAACACACCTATATGGATTGGAAATAACATGTTGGCGTAACTACAAGAACTTGCCTGTTGAATCAGTTCCCTGCTCCAAAGTTTTGAAGGGTCCAGTGTCAGGGATATACTGACTTCACTAGTGGCAACAACATCTACGGAAATGCCAAGTTCCTCAAATATCGAAAATACCTGGCCAAAAAAGTGAGGCATGCAGGCTATGCTGAATATTAATAGTACCTAAATGATTATAGGCTGGAGCAGACCTCATTTCGGACCTTGCACCAATAAATTGAGTTCTAAGGAATAAACTTCTGCAACTTTGGCCAAATATATGTGCAGAGAATGTATATGTTTACCTTCGCAAGAAATCCAACCTGACCAAGCATTCGGGTGCTTACTATATCCAGCATGGTCACATTGCGTTTCAAAACAATGCTAGTTAAAATTGTCTGTCACACGAAGAAGCATACAATTTGGTTATAGAGATTCTCCCATGACTTGCATAAAAAGAACACAGATTAGGAAACTCTATACCTTGGTCATGTCCCTTGTTTTAGTGATAATAGTTCCAGGAGCTTTAGGGTTATAAGAATTTTTAACCCTAACAGGAATCTCACCCTCTCTTGCCGGTCTCATTGACTGTGGGTGCAAGACCTGCAACAATAATTTTGTTTCTTTACTTAACCACTCGTGCAATGCCATTGCACAATTTTTTTCACATAATAATGCTTATAATTGGACTTGAGTACTATTGCATACAAGTAGAGTGGGACCTGTGCACCAAAATAAGCTAGCTCGGCTGCTTCATCGAATGTTAGATATTGTACTGGTGTAGCTCGCTTATAAATACTAGGGTCACACGTTAGAACACCATCAACATCTTTCCACACCTACTCAACAGAAAAACAAACATCCAAACTTAACAGAGATGCATATGCAACGTATAAGAGAAAATATCAAACTTTGAGGTTTAGAAGAACCTGAATCTCTTTCAAACCCAATGCTTTACCAATTGTGGTTGCTGTCAAATCACTACCACCCCTACCCAAGGTAGTTACCGCACCAGTTTTCCAACCCTATATTTGAATGAAATTATTACGCAAACTACAAAAACACGAATGCATATATTGGTTATCTGTTTATTGTAAGCTGTTGGAAATACCTTCCCAAGGAAACCTGTTACAATAGGAATAGCAGGATCATGTATCCAATCATCATATAATCTCTTGGCAACGGCTGGATAAGTTGCTTCCAGGATATCCCCATTTGTGAAATCATCCGTTGTAATAAAACCAATCTCAAATGCATCATACTGCAAAGTAATAGTAGATAAATAAAGGATGTCAAATATAGTCGTCAAAATGCATGATTATGTTCAAGAAAGCTCAACCCAAGGCAAGTTTAGCAAGCAAAAGAGTTTACCGAAACCAAACTAATAGAAAGTTTATTGACCAATTCAGAGTATATTGACTTTCAACTTGGTTATCATCAAATTTCCTAAACCGAAACTGAACCCAAACTGAAATCTTAAATGAACATTTCTGGATTAATCTACCAAGATATCAATATAACTAATTAGTCAACCAAAAGAAATATATAATGTATTCACGAGAAATTCAAGTAATACTAAAAGATGATGATGCACATACTTGGCGTGCCTTTACACCGATTTTATTAAGATAAGCAGCAAAAATCCTTGTGGACAAGCACTCTCCAAAAGAGACTAAGTAGTCTCTGGTGCGAAGTGTCAACTCCTTCATCATGGCAATGCCTTTCAGGAGTTGCTCCAGTTCTTCCAAAAAGGCTGCAAAATGTATCTAAAAGTTATATGTGGCCTCTTCAATATTACAAAACTCATCACAAATCAAACATTTATGAGGCTACTCAAAATAGCAAAAATGAAACTTCAATTGTTGGAATGTCTAATTGTCGTCTATGCTTACACCAAATAACAGCGGGATCGACGTTGAGCTCTTTAACTGTCCTGAAATCACAACAACAAAAGAAAGACATCCTTGATCAAAACCAACAGCAAGCTCGGAGACGATAGTCAATTAATCAAAATTTTGGGAAACCAAAACCTGAGATGCAATTCCTTTATAATGCTCAACTCCTCGATCTCAGATGCATTAGAAACACCACAACTCACAGCCTTCTCTCCCGCCTTCACTAGCAACCAATTCAGAAAAAATAAAAAAAATAAAAATCTATCTCAGAAATTTCAAAACATTAAAAAGAGAAGGAAAAAAGCGAGATGAGTTTCAGCATTACAAGCAGGAGATTGTTGGTAGTTTTCCCCATAGCGGAGAGGACAATGACTGGACTTTCTTCTGGAAAATTCAAAATCAAATCTGCCACTTCCTTCATTCTCTCCGCAGACGCCACTGATGATCCACCAAACTTCATCACGCAAGTAAATCTTTTCTCGTCGACCTCTGTTATAGCGTCTGTCTTCTTCTCTTCCAAGACAGCTCGTATACTGCTTCTGAAACCTGAACCTGAAACCGTCCTAACAGAGGAGCCATCTCCAATAGGTAAGGATAATTTTCTCGAGCCCTTCAGTGCAGCGAAATCGACACGAGTCGGAGGAATCGGTAGAGTCGGCGAGTTTCGGTGATGGGTGTGGGGCAATCTGATGAAAGGTGCATTGCTGTGACACCGAACCCTGGTAGCCGCCATCGGAGAAGAAGGCCGAGAATATGATTGATAGGTTTTTAGTCAAGAAGAGAGAGATTTTAGTCAAGAAGAGAGAGATAGTGAGAAATCGTACGGCTCATTGATGAGTATGAGACTCCAAAGAAGCAAACTTTTGAACCCTCTCTTTCGGTTTCTGTACCAAAACGCTGTCGTTTGTAACCAAACGATTGACTTGACTTCGTTGGTACTTGGTAATATCCACTCGAGCTTGTAATAAATGCCGTTTGCTTCTCGAATTTTTATTCATTTAAGTTTGTTCTCGAAAGTCTGTAGATTTTTTGCATCAAAAATGACGATCCTCACGGTACAGTCCTCGTATAGCCCTTCCCGAATTCCGATTGGGAAGAACGCGAATTTTGATCAGATTCCGTCGTGGGTTTCTTTGAAGTCGAGCACTTCTTCTGTTAAAATCTCGCATAAGCAAGGACAAGTCGAGAATCTCCATTTGGTTTCGTTGTCGAAGCATAGGAAGCTTAACGAAGCATTCGAGTTTTTCCAAGAGATGGATAAGGCTGGCGTCTCCATTACTCCGTATTCTTACCAATGTCTCTTTGAGGCTTGCAGAGAATTAAGATCTTTATCTCATGGAAGAATCTTGCACGATCGAATGCGGATGACTTTCGAGAATCCCTCTGTGCTTCTTCAGAACTGTGTGCTACAGATGTACTGTGAGTGCGGGAGCTTGGAAGATGCAGCTAAACTGTTCGATGAAATGTCTGAGTTAAACGCAGTCTCTCGCACAACGATGATATCTGCTTACGCCGAACAAGGTCTATTCGATAAAGCTTTTTGTCTGTTCTCGGGAATGCTAGAGTCAGGCGAAAAGCCTGCTTCTTCTATGTATACTACACTCTTGAAATCTTTGGTAAAACCCAGTGCTTTAGACATCGGTAAACAGGTTCATGCTCATGTCATACGTGCTGGGTTATTTAGCAACCCATCTATAGAGACTGGGATCTTGAACATGTACGTGAAATGTGATTGGTTAGTGGGTGCTAAGCGAGTGTTTGATCAGATGGCAGTGAAGAAACCAGTGGCTTGGACAGGCTTGATGGTAGGTTATACTCAAGCTGGAAGAGCAAGAGATACTTTAAAACTCTTTGTGGATTTGTTAACTGAAGGTGTTGAGTGGGACAATTTTGTATTTTCAGTTGTTATTAAAGCATGTGCATCTCTTGAAGAGCTTGATCTTGGCAAGCAAATTCATGCATGTGTCGCTAAGCTTGGTTTGGTATCTGAAGTCTCCGTTGGAACTCCACTTGTTGATTTTTACGTCAAATGTTCCAGCTTCGAGTCTGCTTGTCGTGCATTTCAAAAAATCTGTGAGCCAAATGATGTTTCGTGGAGCGCAATCATTTCTGGATACTGCCAAATGAGTCAATTTGAGGAGGCCGTTAAAACCTTCAAGTCTTTGAGAAGCAAAAATGCGGCGGTTCTTAATTCGTTCACATATACTAGCATATTCCAAGCATGTTCGGTCCTAGCAGATTGTAACATTGGTAGCCAAGTCCATGCAGATGCTATAAAAAGAAGTCTGATTGGATCTCAGTATGGGGAAAGTGCTCTGATTACAATGTATTCAAAATGCGGATGCTTGGATGATGCCCATGAAGTCTTTAAATCAATGGACAACCCCGACATTGTTGCTTGGACGGCTTTTATATCAGGTCATGCCTACTATGGAAACGCCTCTGAAGCTCTGAGATTGTTTAAGAAAATGGTGAGTCGTGGTATGAAGCCAAACTCAGTTACATTTATTGCTGTCTTAACCGCATGCAGCCATGCAGGCCTATTTGAAGAGGGCAGGCATTGCTTGGACACAATGCTTCGAAGATATAATGTGGCTCCTACTATTGACCATTATGATTGTATGATTGACATATATGCCCGAGCGGGATTATTAGACGAAGCTCTCAAATTTATGAAGAATATGCCTTTTGAACCTGATGCAATGAGCTGGAAATGCTTTCTCAGTGGCTGTTGGACCCATAAGAATCTTAAACTGGGCAAGATCGCTGGAGAGGAACTTCGCCAACTTGACCCAGAAGATACAGCCGGATATGTGCTACCGTTTAATTTGTATACGTGGGCTGGAAAATGGGAAGAAGCTGCTGAAATGATGAAACTAATGAGTGAGAGGATGTTAAAGAAGGAACTGAGCTGCAGCTGGATTCGAGTAAAGGATAAGATTCATCGATTTATAGTGGGCGATAAACACCATCCGCAAACTCAGGAGATCTATGAGAAACTTCAGGAGTTTGATGGTTTTATGGAAGGTGATGTGTTTCAGTGTAATATGACAGAAAGAAGAGAACAGCTTCTTGATCATAGCGAGAGACTTGCCATTGCATTTGGGTTGATATCAGTGAATGGCAATGCACGTGCACCTATTAAGGTATTCAAGAATCTTCGGGCATGCCCAGATTGCCATGAGTTTGCAAAGCACGTATCTTTGGTTACAGGACGCGAAATTGTCATCCGAGATTCCAGAAGGTTTCACCATTTTAGGGAGGGGAAGTGCTCTTGCAACGATTACTGGTGACTGGTGAGATCTAGTGTCTGTATCAGTATGCCTGTAGATACTTTACATTTGATACTAACCCAACGAGAATGAGTCTGCAAATTGACGGTATGGGCGAGCAAACGTGGATACATAATATGTCAAAAGTAGTGTGCGTAATACAATACTTCAGTTCGCAAAACTGGATTAACGTGTTTCCTGACTGCAAATTACTCGAAACACAGAAGAAGAAGAAAGCATGTACGATATACATTACTGTTCTGAAATCCCAAGATCCGAGGTCAGTACTTACTGGTTGGACCTGGAGGCTTCCCACAGTCTACGTTCTATCCGCAGTTTTCTTAGCTCTGCTAGCCCTTGCTCAACTGAAAATTAGAACTAACCAATTTAGTCTGGATACTTCTGTTTTGACTAAAAGGAATTTGCTAAGTTTGTTTGTACCTTCAATGGCGTCATGTGAGGATGGAGAATGTGCGCTCCTGCTGATCCAGAATTGAAGACGTTCTCTTGCAATGTTCACTTCTATGCCAAGGCATAGGGCTCTTCTCCAGAAGTATGTGAGCCAAGCCTGCCATAACGGATTCATAGCTTTGAGATTGAGGAAAGGAAAGATTGAGCTGACAATTATATTTCCAATAGACCAAAAGGGAATATAAAGCAAGAAAGGGGGTTTAATTCTGCACCTCCTTGAAGAGAACATCTTCAGACTCTTCTGAACTCAATTCTGCAAAAGACCACAGGTCTAGGTCAGAAGTGTCTTCAACAAGAACAAGAACTGTTTGCACTCTAAGTTAAAGTAGTATATGAAATGTCAACATATAATACTGACGTTCATTTATGTATATCATAGTGCTAATTTTATCAAGTGTTTGTCATCGGAACCTTTTCATTATGCTTTACTTTATATCTTGAATTTTATAACACCGGGATGTCCAGTAATATAAGGTAGATAAACTTACCAAGTGCCTCCATAAACTTAGGACCACCTGGTGATTTTAACTCTGAAATAAAAGGGTAAGAAAAAACATCAATTCCATATTAAAGAAGCATAGACATGTAAAGAACAACATGCACACTATTATTTTAACAATCTTGATGGTGAAAGTAAAAAGCCTGGCTAAAAGGTTGCTGTCTTTAGCTAATGCAACTGGCAACATAAATTCTTGGCGTCACGAAGCTTCTGTAGAAGCTCACCGGTATCAGACAGTCGAGCAGTATTGGCCAACCTTAGCTGGGTTAATGTAATAGTAATGGCAACTTCAACCTTCAAAGGAACAAGCATAGTCCATGAGAAAAATGAAAGAGTGCATGTCTGAACCAGAACAAAAGAGGTAAAGAATAAACCTTTAAAGAAGTTAGCTCTTTTAGACCCATTTCCACAGAAAGCATACTTTCAATATTTCCCTCTCCCGTTAGATCATTTATATCTTGAACAAGCTGGCTCCTCTTCTCATTCTCCTCGGAATCTGGTCAGATTTTACGTCACCAATTGTTAAAAATGACAGTAATGAGAATTTTACATTTTAAATTACAGAATGTTATCACAACAGATGTCTCAGAAACATGACTGAGTTATTGCTTGCCTTTTTCCCAACTTTCTTCTTTAGCCTTTTGCCCAGCTGATAGCACAATCTCAAAAGGAAGAGGTGCAAGAGATGACCAGTATTCGTACTTGGTTGTAGCAATATCAGAACATATGCCTAAAATGCAAACATGCACAGATGTCAAAAGAACAAAGATAGATGATGATATAAAAGTTCTGGGCATGTCACTACGCAGATATTTTTGTCACCCCTTACCATATTTGGCTGCTAAGCCCCAATACCGAGCAAGCCAGCACCGTTTCAGAACAACTTCCTCCTGAAAAATAAATAAAGGCGTCTTCTTTTATTTAAATCCTACCATATGCTTATGTATAAACTGCAAAAACATGAACACAAACCATCTCTTTTTGGGTCAGTATCATTCTATGCGTCATAGTTCGTAGAGCTTTGACTTCGGATTCGGCTCCTTGAAGTTGTGCTACTATAGCAGCAGTCTCAAGTTTTGCATTCTGAATCAAGGTGAAACATAGAAATTACTAAATTAGTACATCTTCATCAACTAGCACCTCATGGTATATTTGACACTTGGAAAAAAAATAGGGCCACCTCTACTTGAGACCTAAGAACAGTAGTCTCTTTATTAGAGACATCTCTATTTTGCCTTGCATCTTTAAGGGCCGCCTGTCATAGAGAGAGTGTTGGTGAATCTAAAACCAGAACAGAATTTTCATTTTTGGAAACAAAACCACCACTAATTGTAAATCTTGAGGAGCCATGGACTTTGGAATACCTCTCTTTGACGCAAAGCAGCTTCTTTTCTGCAGCATGAAACAAAGTACACTCATGTAAGAATTTCACTTTAGCAAGAAAAACGAAAACTGGCAATAAATTGTATTGATATTGACTACCGGCTCAGAAGTTTAGCTTCCAACGATACACCTTCTCCCAGAGAAGTTACCTAAAGTTTGTCTCCTGGGTGAGCACAGTATAAACAAAACAAAAGTAATAATGCATATAGGCCAGTTTATCATTGCTTCCAATTACCTGTTTCTCGAGCTCTCTCACCCTGGCTTCTGCTTCCTTGCATCTCTCATCCTCAAGCCTAAGCTGTTAATAAACTCCAACGTATAATCACTGTTACTCTGAGGATAGAAAGAAACCAAAAAAAGGAAATGAATATTTACCTTTTCAAGAATGCTCTCATTCTCCTCTTGCAGCATATCAAGCTGTGATGCGAAGCAAACGTAAGTTCCAGCAAGGAAATTATCCATAAAATATCAAAACATAAGAAGGTATTAGCATACTTCATCACGAAGTGCGGATGCATCATGCTGATCTTTCGAATCTTTTCCATTAAGTTGCCCTATATCAACTGAAACTCTACAATGACAAACAATTTCCAAGTCACAAAAACAGCGAACTCAATTAGTTGTAATACCAAGATCGTTTGGGAACTCTACAGTCTATTCACCTCTTTTCAGTGTGCTGGTTCTTAGGAGTTACAACTGATAATAAATTGGTAGTTTGATTCCTTTGAGATAGTTTGGTCGGCGGGACAGGCGGTTGTGATGCGCGAACTGATATGGCTGGAGAGTTCCGAGATAGCTAGTAATTCACAATCGACATCAATTCTCAGATTAGAAAACATCCATAAAAACTTCCATTACTAGTACATTCCCAAATTTTTCAATCAAAACCCACATTCCAAAATTGGAAACTAGAGAAACCAGTTTCTTTAAATCACTACGATTATAATTGAGTAATTTTGGGTGGATTTTTTTTTCAGTTAGGCGAAAGAGCTTCTCGAATTTACCGCAGGGGAGGAAGATCTAGAGCTCTTAGGAGGAGGGGCAACAGCAGAAGCAAGAGGTTTAGGTTTAACAGTTGTGGAAGAAGCATTTCTGGTGAAAGAGAGAGGAGGAGGAGGAGCACCATATCGAAAGCCTAGATCATCGCCACCGACTTCATCGTCGTCGTCGTCATCATCGGCATTGGAGGTTTGAGAAGCCATGACTTTAGCAAGCCTTTGAGCAGCGGCTTTAGCAGCGACATTTTGAGCTCGCTTGACGTTTGACATAGCAGTGACGGAAGACGATCGAGCATGGTGGTGACGAGCCGGAGAAGAAGGAGCGACGGCATTGTTGGTTCCTGATTCACCATTCCATTGACGAAAGTAGCTGGGGCTTTCCGTGCGTGCTCGCTCCATTGACGAGAGTTGTAGAGTCGCAAAAGAGACCTAGATCTTCTTCGTTATGTTGATGATTTGTTTTTGTTGGAGTCAGACAAAAGAAATCTCTTTGTTTCTAAAAGTTTGAACTAAAGTGTTAACTCTGATTTACTTAACAATATAATACTCCGACAGTATTGATTTATATTCTTCTTCTTTTTTTTGATGGGAAGATTTATATTCATATTTTGTTATACATAATACAACTTTCACACGCCGAGTTGACATTTGTAAGCACCATCGCTCGACCACGCCGTTGCTTGCCGTCCGTCAACGATTCATTTATGATTTATGTGCATATTATTCGCCGACAACGTTCTTGATCTCTAAGAAGTTTAGGGGCTATATTGGCATTCTACTATTTTTTTCGCTGAATAATTTTATCTTATTATATAAAAAAAGGTTTCCAAATTTAGTAATTAACAGGATTTTTTCACATGTCAAATCTAATGATCCAAAATTTTTCTGGATTTATGCAAAACTATTAAAAATAAAAAAAGAAAATAATCATAACTACATCACAAAATATTTATATATATTTGAAATCCTATTATATGAAGAAATTAAATCATAACATAAAAAGAAATCCTATTATACGAAAAAATCGAATCCTAACATAAAAAGAATAGTAAATAAGAACCGGGAATAAGATCACATTCCTAATCTAAAAGGGAATTGTGAATATTAACCTCTATATAGGCATAAACACATAGACAATTTTTTCATCTATCTCCAACTTTTTTAGCTTTCTCCTACTTAATCTTTCTTTTTCGTTGACATCCAACGCAATCAAGGCAAACAAGCAAAAATATGTAAATATTTAAAATTAAATATATTATTATTTTGTTTTATTATTATTAATATGATATTTTATCAATCTTATTATATAAAGAATGGTTTCTCAGAATTAGTAATTAACATGATTATTTCACGTGTTAAATCTCATGATCATAAAAATTTCGGTGATATATTTACAACAATTAAAAATAAAAAAGAAGATAATCATAACTATATTACAAAGTACTTATATATATTTGAAATCATATTATATGAACGAACTGAATCCTAACATAAAAAAGAATAGTAAATAATTAACTATATTATAATCTAAGATAATAATATTGTTAATATTCTAAAAGTAAAACAATATTCAATAAAATAATTAGAAATAAATATAATGACGTTCGTCAACATTAATATTATAAATATCTTACTTATAATATAAATATTATATATAGATTTTATCTATATAGAGATTAGTCAGCACTCAGCATCTAATATTATATTATATTGGAAACGGAATGGTAACAAAATTATATTCGTAAGATAATTATCAAATATTATATTGATAATAGATTGGTAACAAGTTAAATATAAAAATAACTATCGATATTGGTTTTTGTATAATAAGATTATCGACTTATTTAGTTTTCTAGATATATATCTTTAATCCTAATCCTAACATAAACAAATTAGCTAAATATTTGCTAGATATTTATTTATATATAAGATCACAATCTTAATCTAAAAGGTTATTGTGAATATTAATCTCTATATATACATAACACATAGAAATATTTTTTTTAGATCTCTCTAACTTTTCTAGTTTTCTCCAACTTAATCATTCTCTTTCATTTTACATCGTATGCATCAAGGCAAACAAGCCNCAATCAAGGCAAACAAGCACAAAAAGGTAAACATTTAAAATTAAATATATTATTATTTTGTTTTACTATTATTAATATGATATTTTATCAATATATATATATATATGTTTTATGAATGAAAATCTCCTCATCTCAATTTCAGTATCCTATTATATAAAAGTTTGGTTTAAGATCCTATTATATAAATTGGGTTTCAAAAATTAGTAATTAACAAGATTCTTAAATATTATTTAAAATATAATACGTATATAATTGTGTCTATATATCATATGATATAAAGTTAAATTAGTAATCAACAAGATCCATAAATATTATTATCTAAAATATAATACGTGTATATTATATATCAAACAATTCATAAAACACGTGCATCACACAGGTCCATATCTAGTTATATATAAAAAAGGGTTTCTCAAAGTTAGTTTTTAACAGAATTCTTCCACGTGTCAAATCCAACGATCATAAAATTTTCGGTGATATATTTTAAAATTTTTAAAAAAAGATAATCATAATGATGACATAAAATATTTATATCTATTTGAAATCATATTATATGAAGGAACTGAATCCTAACATAAAAATGAATAGTAAATAATTAACTATATCATAATTTGAAAATAATAATATTGTTAATATTCAAAACGAAAAAAATTTTAATAAAATAATTACAAATATCTTACTTATAAAATAAATATTATATATAGATAATTATCTATATAGAGATTAGTCATCACTCAACATGTAAAATTTTATTATATAAAGTAAGGTTTCTCAAAGTTACTAATTAATTGGATTTTTCTACATGTCAAATCTAACGATCATATAAATTTTGATGATATATTAAAAAAATTAAAAATAAATCTTATTATATAAAAAAAAGCTTCTTGTAAAAAACGCAAAAAAAAATTGAAAAAAGGAGAATACAATAAATACCAAAATTTGAAAATAAAATTTTCAGCAAGTAAACTATAAAGTAAGCATTGTTATAAGTTTTCATAATCTTAACGGGCGGGCCCATAGTATAAATGTGCAAATCTCATGTAATTTGACCTTCGGCTGATTTAGTAATGGGCCTGGCCTAATAAATAAGGCCCCTTTATTTTTCAGACACACGTCATCAAACATTTAGAACCCCTAAAGCACCAACATATGTATATTGATTAACCATGTCAAAGCAAGAAAGTCCAATAAAAATAGTAAGAATAATAGCATGTAGAAAAAATGTATATAAATACTTAATACATTTTTCATGCATAATGTTACTCGCAACCCCAGAAGATACAACAATAAAATAACATCAATCGGGGTATGCATATACTCCTACTGAATTAGATACTCTTTTGTTCTTCATCATTCGACAAATCGCATACAGAAAAGAAAAACTTAAAAGAGACCATAAATTATCAAAACCACCCGCCAAAAAAAAAAAAAAAAAA